>JAUIRK010000671.1:0-109558 GCA_030549495.1 Nectonema munidae
TGTCTGAATCTTCTTAAAACCGTTTCGTGTGAAAACATTGTAAGAACATTTTATATATGAACCTAGAAAAATCAGATTGATTTATCTTTGTGGGTATTTCTGGAAATGGTAATTTTTTTGACAAACGTTAAGAGTTTTCAAGTAAAATTTTCTTACCAAAATTCTTAATGAAAAATAAAACAAGCCGTTTTAATTTCAATAATTTTAAGATAAATATTTTAAATCATTTTTTTTCTCTCAGCATGTAAGCGAACGTTACACGCTTCGTACTCTGTTCTTGTAATTTTTTCAAACTTTTCATCCTCCTTGTGTAGTTGCTCTAAATTGTGACTTTTCCATCAAATTTGGTATCGTCCGGTAAAATAGCTGTTGAAAAAGGTGATTTTACCTTATCAAAACTTCTTTTCAAAGACAAACTCTTCTGAATGTCATATTTTTTTAGGGTCAAGTTTGCAAAATATTCTCCATTCAGCAGCATTAGATAAATACATAAAAATCATGTAAAGAAAGCTGGATAATTTTTGAAAAAAAGAACAAAAAAATATTACCGACAACTTACCATTATTCAACACAATTTCTATGATAT
Source organism: Nectonema munidae (assembly GCA_030549495.1). Classification (NCBI taxonomy): domain Eukaryota; kingdom Metazoa; phylum Nematomorpha; class Nectonematoida; family Nectonematidae; genus Nectonema; species Nectonema munidae. The sequence goes on from JAUIRK010000671.1 coordinate 587, forward strand.
TTTGTTTCAAATTTTATATCATTCAAAAAGTTGAGGATATAATTCTTAAAATTCGTTTGCTTTACGTTTTTCCAAATTCGTTCAAAAAGAAAGGCAAATTGATTAATTTTTCTAACATTTTCATAGGTTTGAATTGGAAAAATTCAAAAAGTTCAAATAATTATATAGCACAAGAATAACAGAAATTCAAAAAGAATGCTAAATTGTTAAACATCGAGGGAAAAAGATGAAATGATGGTGTATAATTAATTTTACTTCGCCTTACAAATCTGCTGAAAGGCAGAAGGACTAAATATGCGGAAGTGAGCTAAAAAAGGAAGTGCTACGAGACTCAGCCAAATAGAACTAGGGGGCTCAGATGAAAAGAAAAAAATGCTAGAAGATTTATTTTTCCTTTTTAGGGATATTTGCTTTCTTTTTTTCCTTTCACCGGCCTTTCTTTTTTCAAAGAATTTTCATATAACTTAAAGCAGATTTTTGTTTTATCGCTCATTAGTGACCCATTTTGCTAAAGAGGGTTAAAAGCTTGAAAAAAGCAGACTTAAAAAGGAATCGACAACGAGTGTAGGAATCTGGCTCAAATAATTCGGACAGTTAATACCCTTATGTAAAACGGGGTGCTTATGTTTTTCTCTTCCAATTAAAAAATTAACACTTTGAGGATCAGTGTCTAAACTCTAACGCTTTGAGGACCAGTGTGACATCGGTATACCAAGAAATTAAAGGCCTCTTTAAATAGATTTCATTTTATTGAAAATGAAAGCTCTGAAAAAATTTTGTCGTCAAAAGGTTAATAATCGTATTATTGTAGAACTGCTCCAAGTTCTTACAAAGATTCGACTCTGAATCCAATCTACAGAAATCTGATTCCCAATAGCCACACAACTTTGGATCCCATTCTTTTTGCATTATTTGTATTCAGATATAGCTTGAGCAAATTAGAGCCATGAAACTCTGTTCTTATTATGAACAAACATTTTTAAAGTTTAATACTTATATAGAATATAGTTTAGACCAGTGTTTCCTCTACTTTTTCTACTCAACGCGCTCTTAGAAGACATTTTTCAAAGAAACACCCCTTTAGACAAGAATATTTCAAGGAAACACCGCTCATTTATAAAATAGAATAAAAAAAGGTATATACTTCCATCTGACACTTATGTTTGTTATTTATCTTCCAAATTTAAATGTTCGCTTTGATTTTACTGAAATTAATTCTGATATCACATTTTCTATACACTTTCTTTATTTACTTAAAATTTTAATTTACAGCAATAAATGTATTTTCTGCCTTACAGTCTGTGAAAAAGATTTAAAACATTTTCGTCATTTCCTAACAGTGGGAAGAGAATTTAAACTTTTTTTATTATCCAACATTTATAGCTACTTAGATAAATTTTGCAATCATACAAAATTTTCCTTTTTTTCAATCAAGAAACATTTTTTTATACCTAATACTTGTTAATCGTTACTTTTCAAAGCGCTCCAAAGAATTTTAAAGCGCCGTTTTGAGACACTTCCCCATTTTGAAAAGCATTTGTTATAAACAAACCAATCAATAAAATGAAGATTTTTTAATTTTAATAATATTTTTTAAAAATGAAAAATAAGATGTTATAAACCGAATTAGACTGTTTTTTACCTTAAGCGTAAAAATATAATAAATATGCCTAGGCAAAATGAAGAAGAAAAAGAGTAACCTAAATGTATCATCATCATTGATGGGTAGTAGATGTGTTTAGTCTAGAGATGTATTGGATGTGAAATTTTTTGTATTCGCGGATGCGGATATCAAATTTGACAGCCTATCGGATGCTGATATCAGAATTAATTTTTTAAGCAAGTCTTATACTTCTTAAAATTTTAAGAGAAGGACGTCAATGTATATGTGTTATCATAAAGAAATACTTATAAAAATTTTGGATAAAGTAAAAATTGGAAAATTCCAAAAAAAATTTGCGGGATAAAATGTTTTAAAAATTGCGGATGCGGATGTTGAGACTTTAATAATCCGTGGATGAGGATGTAAAATATTTTGCGCATGCAGATATCCGATACATCTTGTTTAGTCCTTATACTCATAGATTCAAATAAGTTAATACCGCATAACATTTAAGGGTTAGTACTTGAAGAATTGAAATGCATTTGTGTATCGGCGAAAAAAACAATAAAAAGGTAAACAACGAAAATTATAGCTCACTATTTTATTTTAGGAGTTAGAGGTAGACATTTCTTTTCTGCCTCTGACTCCTGCTTTTCACAAGATTCCAATTCCTTCTCCTTCGAAACATCCTGCTTTGCGAACTTGAATTATTCCTGTTATATTGCTCTTGATTTAAAGTAATTTAAGAAGTAAACAGAACATTTAATTTTTTCTTACTATCCATAGATTGCATTAAAATGATATAAAACTTTTATATATCAATGAATCTAATAGGTTAACTTTACATTTTTCAGTACGTTATATATAAATGACCTTTTTGCTACTGCGTTATCATTGATTCATTTTGAAAGGTAAGGAAGTTAAGTTAATAATAGTAAAGTTACTATACTAGTAGATATTGGTGATGCGATGGTACCGTTTCATTCGATAAGCCACACTTTAGGGAGCTTTGAGAAAACGATTTTCTATAAGTCAAACATTCACACAACTAAGCAAAGCTGCTTTTGTTTTAGATTCAACGCCCATATCTATGGAGTCAAGCGTTTACTGGGAAGAAAACGCCACTCTATCTGCAATCCTTTTCTTACCCGAGTTTTGCCATCTTTTCAAGCCTCCGTTATAAATTTTAAACTCTTCTTTTTAAATATAGCTGCTCTTCAGTTATTTTCTATGGACGCATAGATAGCGCTAAATATTTGAAATAAAAATATCAAGTATTCATATTATTCCGCTCACATTCGTTTCGGATAAAATTGTGTCCGATTTCAATATGTCGCATAATTAAATACTCGAATTCAAAAACCGTGATCAAAATATTTTCTTCTCAGAAAAAGTTAAGGAAAAATATTTTTCTGGAGATGTATCGTATATCCGCAAAAATTTTTACATTCTCATCCGCGAATCATTTAAGTTTCAACATCCGCATCCGCAATTTTCAAACATTTTTCTTTTTTCTATATACCGCATCGGAAATTTTGAATCTTTACTTTATCCAAAATTGTTATAATAACACATATACATTGATATATTCTTTCTAAATTTTCAAGAAGTATAAAACTTTGGCTTGCTTGGAATAGCTATTATGATATCCGCATATCCTCTAAAAAAATTAATTTTGATATCCGCATCCGCGTATACAAAAAATTTCACATCCGATATATCTCTATATTTTTCTAAGTAAACAAATGTATTTATAAAATTGAGCAAAAGTTGTGACTTTTTAACTGCTTCCATTTGTTCACACTTTTTGTATTTATACTTTCTAAAATTGAAGGTATTGTCAGATAGTTTGGTCGTGGAAGTGTATCAGGGATTCAAAATATTTTCAATATGGGATAAATATGGTTTTTCTGTCGTTTTGTGTTTTTATCTTTAAAATCACCAACTTTTCCTTTTAATTTTTCAGCTAATTCTTGTTCTAGTTCGTTTTACGCTGGCTGGCACATCTAAATAAAAAAACAAAATAGGGTTTTAAGACCATGAACAAACCAAAAATAGAAGTGATTTCACAAGATCGTGAAAAGAGATTGAGTATGAATACAGGATAAGTGATTTAAAAAAGGAAGAGCTTCAATTATAATACTTTTCACAACTGATTTTATTCAAACTTTGATTATCACATTTGAGTGGCGTATTTGGTTCACTGAAGGAAACTCAATTTTTCACCATTCCACTAAATTTTTATATAGGTTTTTTAAAATTGAGAAATTCGTCAGAAATCAAATTGTAAGATTATTTAAAGTTGTACGAATCATGAACATTTTCTTACAAATGAACATTTTCAACAAAGTCGTTGTTTAATTTCGGTTAGACAATGGAATTTCTTGCAATGGAACATTTTCAGAAAGGAGATTCACGACTTTCATTCATCCCGACTTAATAAGAAAATTCTTCTGCAAGCAAATAACTTCAAAATTTTGTAGAAAATTTGACGTTTTAGAAAAAAAAGTATAACGACGGAAAAACTATCCAGTTTTCAATATACCATGATAAAAAAAGTAAATTCCCAATTATTTTTGTGAGTATCGATCATCATCAATATGGTCATGATCATTTCAGTAGAAATTTAAAAAAAGATGAAATTCCAGAGCAAGTAAAATATTACAACAGTTCAATGGGTCATGTTAACGAGTAGATCAAAATCTTAGTCTATACTCCACTTCCCAGTACTATAGAGATGGAAGGTGGAAAAAAAAGATTTATTACGAACGTATTTGATATTTTGGTGCAAAACTGTTGGGTACTCTTTAAAATTAAAGATGAAAATAAAAGATTTTATTCATCTTCAACATCAAAAGAATCCAAAGACTTACACACAAGTTTTGTACGAAATCTTGGTATGGGCTTGATGGGTATTGTTGTTTCTATTTCGTCTACACCCCTTCAAGAGTTTCAATGTATGATCAAAGGAACAAGAAAAGAAAGCTACTTGAAAAAAAAGATCACTGAAACTAGAAAAAGAAAAGCATGTTTTCAAAAGACTATGAAACACAAAATAATATTAAAAGTGTAGGCTCGTTATGTGATAATAGTTGCTGTAAAAAGCATTTTGTCATTTTTTGTAAAGAGTGTATCGATAATAAAGTTTTATTGACTTGTGTTTATTTCTTACACCATACAGATACATACATATGTAACAGGGGGCGCACATCCTCCTAATTATTGGGAGGGGGGCGAAATTTTTTTGTTACAATTTTCAAAATTAGTGGTCTGGAAATACCACGGGAGACCAAATATTCGAGCAATCCTTTAAATACCTAAATTTATAAGACTACTTTATATTTTTTTTATAAATTTAGTGAATTTAAATACTATACTTCCAGCGAAAATATTTTAATTAAATTTGCAGAATATACACTAGTTTAAAAAAATCCAAAATTGTTGAGGGGGGGGGGGGTGGAATAGGCTTTTCATTTGAAAATGAAGTAGTCTACCAGGCACATTACAGGAATTGATGAATGATTCATAGAGAAAACAACTGGAAACAAATAACTGAAGGTTGGATAGTTTTATATGAGTGAATGTAGTCTGAAGGCAAAGAGTCTACTAGACACCCTGCCGCCTACGATGTTTATATGAAAAAATGTGATTGATTCAGGGGCAAGGGTATAAAATGAAGTTATAATTGTGAAGGTCATTTTCGCCCCCCCCCCCCTTAAAACACATTGGGGCAGTAAAATATTTTATCGTTTGTATCGAACTATAAAGAAAGTAGGCTTAATGCGGGATCGAACCCAAGTCCTTGAGTTATCGAAACCCAGTATCTAACCAACCTTACTCACGCTGAAAGTTTAATTAGGATCAAATTATAGTTGTCTTAACACTAGAAAAGCGAAGTTTTTCTTTATCTAGAAAATCCAAAGGGGCTCTATGAGACCCATAATCACATTCATATAAAAACATTGATTCAAACTGAAAATATCATGAGAAGCTTTATTAAAATGATAAAAATAGCATCTATGTTTTCAAACATACATTATATGTACCATAAACTTGCTTAGTTCCATTAGTAATACATTTTTCGCAAGTATATTTTCCACATCTGCATAAAAACAAAGTTTTGTTCGAGCATTCCTTTGTCTTACAATTTTCAATGTCTTACTTCAATCAAAACTACCTCCACCTCTTTTTTATTGAAACAAACTCAAAAATAATAGTCCAATGTCTCATGTTCCTTCCGTATACCAATTTTGCCTTTTTTGTGTACGCATAACACTTTATAAATGACCATCATTCTAAAAGATGCAGCTGTTGTAAAAAGGAACAACTTTTTATAGTTGATTATTCCCTCAAACAAATCATTTGATTGGTATGCCATAATGTTTTTTGCGAGCCCCATTCGTTTGCAAACAACTTTATAAAAGATTTAGTACTGTCTTTATCAACCTATAAGTCGATGTGAAGTATAAATCGAACTACTGATTTTTGGATTAAATCGACGAAAAAACAAAAAAAATGTTGTTAGTTAGCTCCTCGATTGAGACCTGTTCAACACATCTAATAAAAACTTCCGTTAGCTCGACGAAGTGTAGCCCGTTAAAAAAGTCCTACGAAAAAAAACATGCAAAATATTTCACGTTTTTTACTTTTAACCTACTTTTTTCAATTATCTTGATGTACATTGTTAAAAATATGAAATCATTGTAGTTGGCAGAATAATCATACGATACCTAATTTAAAGCAGAATATTTGTATTTAAAGAATTTATAAACGCAGACGCTTCTTATCAGAGAAGCGTAAGCGCTCAGAAAATGTCTGCTTCCTCAAAATACATCTGCTACCGCTTCTGCTTCCTAACTCACAAAAATAATCATTTAGTAATAAAATTAAGTTAATATTTGCTTTTCGTTAAAAATAATTTGAGTTTTGTTGGCAAATATACACAATTTGATTTATTTTTCATTGAAGACAATAACAAATGGAAAGCATAAATTTTTTTCTTTATCCATAAAATAAACGAGTCTATTCAAATTAAAAGCTTATACAAGTTTGTTCGTACGAAGAAAAAGAATCGCATTTAACAAATCTTCACTCATTCTTGATCTCTTATTTCGTAAAAGAAGTTCAAGTTGAGAGAACATTCTTTCAATTGAAACTTGTGTTGCTGGCATTGCACTTACTCTTTCACAAAGAAATATTGTAAGCATTTGGGTAAAATTTTATTATATTCCTAAGATTGTTGAAGTTTTCAAAACATCCAAGTTTCTCTACATCCCAAAAAGCTTTGTACAATTCGGTTTCTTCATTGAGGTGTTCATCAAAAGACTTAAGGTATTTTTCGAAATGGGTTCTGCGTTTAGAGCTGGGCTTTGACTAGAAGCAGTGGAACTATTGGTATGAACTACTACTCATAAACTTTCAGAACCAACTAAAGATCTAATTTGCTCATTTATTTTTTCTTTTTGAATTGTTATAAGACACATTGAAGAAAAAAAGTTCATTATCTTTGGGGCTAGAGGAGTCGAGGAGGTTCGATATGACGTTGGTAGCGTGTTCAACTTTGCCTTTATCACCATTACGAGATTTCGTGTGGATTATGATCACGCACATTGAATTACTTTTCCAGCTTCCATATATTTTAGTTAGCGAGAAAGAACGAATGAGGACGAGTGCTTGCTTAAGCCCATTTCGGGGCATTTTGCTCCTCGATAACTTTAACCAGGAGACATCACTATTCAACTCTCAAAAGTTTACTTCTTAACTCTATTTACATATTATTCTAAAAGAATGTTGAATTAACCCATTTAAGACCAAGCAAGCAGACGATATCTAAAAAAAACGCAGACGATTTATATTCAAAGTCATTGAAAAAAGCAGACGAAGATGAAATTACTTATTTTCCAAAATAGGAACATTGGCCGTAAATGGGTTAATGAAGAAAGTTTCTTACATGTACGCATAATATGAACTTTTTTGATCGTATAAAAATTTTTAATTTCCCCTTTTACTGGTTATAATACTTTGCCCTTTCAAAAATTCCAATGGTGTGCGCCATTGTAAGTCATTTCCTTATTTAAAAATAAGAGCTCTTTTTTTTAGTTATCATTTTTTGTCCCTTTTATCTACAATATTTTTTTGGAATACACACTTCACTAAATTGCACTTATTTCTCAAAATACACACAGCGTGTATATTTCTTCTTTCAAAAACTAATTTGTAATAATTTAAGCGTATAACTCATATTTTACATATTTTTATTTTAAATATACTACTGTTAACATGAATTGACCAAAATACCTTCTCTCTGTCTCTTGAACATGTTGTAACATTTTCTAATTTTATGAACGATTTACCCTTTATGTACACATATATAAATATCCTATAAAATAGAGATATAGGTAAAGAACGAAATTATTTTAGATTAAGTGTGATTACAGTCAAAGATACGGAAATTAGAATATTTTTGCAAAGTTTAAAATTGCAGTATCTATAAATGCTTTTCTGTCTTTTAGTGGTGCAGTTGTGTTCAGAATTCAGATATTTATTTTTCGATTTTTCAGAATCTGAAATTTTTTATAAAAGACACGACTCCCTAAATTTACCTAATCCAGACTCTGACTACTTAGGTTTGACCACACTTATATTCTCTCTCTCTCTCTACCTTGGTTAGTCCTTTCAGGAATTGATTTTCTAAAATTTATCACCTGCTTTCTTTTTCAATACTTAAAGCAGATGATTTATATTTTATGGAACACTGCTGTCCTATTGTGCGTGAAAGAACAAAGTGTGTATGTGTGTGTACTAGTGATGTATTCAGAATAAAAAGATTATTTCTAAGGTGCAACTTTCTAAAATAACTGTTATGAAAAATCTAAATTAATGTTATACAGATCAGTGCGCAGTTCTTTCTCCTTGCAATTTGATAAGTGCTATTTTCAAAAACATTTTACTAAAGAAGAGTTTTTGGAAATTACACCACCCTGTAGGAGTTGCAAGAAAAGACATTTTTGCTGCATTCAACGAATTTGTAAGCCAACAAAAGTGTCATAAGAAGTGGAAATAGACTTTAACCCTTTCACGCACAATGGGACAGCAGTGCCCTATAGAATAAAAATTGTCTGCTTTAAGTATTGAAAAATTCATTGAAAAAGAAAGCAAACGATAAATTTTGGAAAAGAAATGCCTGAAAGGGATAAAGACATAACATTTCGATAGAAAAAGAAAGGCGATTTGACTTAAGAAGTGTAAGAAAGCAAACGATAAATTTTGGAAAAGAAATGCCTGAAAGGGATAAAGACATAACATTTCGATAGAAAAAGAAAGGCGATTTGACTTAAGAAGTGTAAGAAAGCAAACGATAAATTTTGGAAAAGAAATGCCTGAAAGGGATAAAGACATAACATTTCGATAGAAAAAGAAAGGCGATTTGACTTAAGAAGTGTAAGAAAGCAAACGATAAATTTTGGAAAAGAAATGCCTGAAAGGGATAAAGACATAACATTTCGATAGAAAAAGAAAGGCGATTTGACTTAAGAAGTGTAAGAAAGCAAACGATAAATTTTGGAAAAGAAATGCCTGAAAGGGATAAAGACATAACATTTCGATAGAAAAAGAAAGGCGATTTGACTTAAGAAGTGTAAGAAAGCAAACGATAAATTTTGGAAAAGAAATGCCTGAAAGGGATAAAGACATAACATTTCGATAGAAAAAGAAAGGCGATTTGACTTAAGAAGTGTAAGAAAGCAAACGATAAATTTTGGAAAAGAAATGCCTGAAAGGGATAAAGACATAACATTTCGATAGAAAAAGAAAGGCGATTTGACTTAAGAAGTGTAAGAAAGCAAACGATAAATTTTGGAAAAGAAATGCCTGAAAGGGATAAAGACATAACATTTCGATAGAAAAAGAAAGGCGATTTGACTTAAGAAGTGTAAGAAAGCAAACGATAAATTTTGGAAAAGAAATGCCTGAAAGGGATAAAGACATAACATTTCGATAGAAAAAGAAAGGCGATTTGACTTAAGAAGTGTAAGAAAGCAAACGATAAATTTTGGAAAAGAAATGCCTGAAAGGGATAAAGACATAACATTTCGATAGAAAAAGAAAGGCGATTTGACTTAAGAAGTGTAAGAAAGCAAACGATAAATTTTGGAAAAGAAATGCCTGAAAGGGATAAAGACATAACATTTCGATAGAAAAAGAAAGGCGATTTGACTTAAGAAGTGTAAGAAAGCAAACGATAAATTTTGGAAAAGAAATGCCTGAAAGGGATAAAGACATAACATTTCGATAGAAAAAGAAAGGCGATTTGACTTAAGAAGTGTAAGAAAGCAAACGATAAATTTTGGAAAAGAAATGCCTGAAAGGGATAAAGACATAACATTTCGATAGAAAAAGAAAGGCGATTTGACTTAAGAAGTGTAAGAAAGCAAACGATAAATTTTGGAAAAGAAATGCCTGAAAGGGATAAAGACATAACATTTCGATAGAAAAAGAAAGGCGATTTGACTTAAGAAGTGTAAGAAAGCAAACGATAAATTTTGGAAAAGAAATGCCTGAAAGGGATAAAGACATAACATTTCGATAGAAAAAGAAAGGCGATTTGACTTAAGAAGTGTAAGAAAGCAAACGATAAATTTTGGAAAAGAAATGCCTGAAAGGGATAAAGACATAACATTTCGATAGAAAAAGAAAGGCGATTTGACTTAAGAAGTGTAAGAAAGCAAACGATAAATTTTGGAAAAGAAATGCCTGAAAGGGATAAAGACATAACATTTCGATAGAAAAAGAAAGGCGATTTGACTTAAGAAGTGTAAGAAAGCAAACGATAAATTTTGGAAAAGAAATGCCTGAAAGGGATAAAGACATAACATTTCGATAGAAAAAGAAAGGCGATTTGACTTAAGAAGTGTAAGAAAGCAAACGATAAATTTTGGAAAAGAAATGCCTGAAAGGGATAAAGACATAACATTTCGATAGAAAAAGAAAGGCGATTTGACTTAAGAAGTGTAAGAAAGCAAACGATAAATTTTGGAAAAGAAATGCCTGAAAGGGATAAAGACATAACATTTCGATAGAAAAAGAAAGGCGATTTGACTTAAGAAGTGTAAGAAAGCAAACGATAAATTTTGGAAAAGAAATGCCTGAAAGGGATAAAGACATAACATTTCGATAGAAAAAGAAAGGCGATTTGACTTAAGAAGTGTAAGAAAGCAAACGATAAATTTTGGAAAAGAAATGCCTGAAAGGGATAAAGACATAACATTTCGATAGAAAAAGAAAGGCGATTTGACTTAAGAAGTGTAAGAAAGCAAACGATAAATTTTGGAAAAGAAATGCCTGAAAGGGATAAAGACATAACATTTCGATAGAAAAAGAAAGGCGATTTGACTTAAGAAGTGTAAGAAAGCAAACGATAAATTTTGGAAAAGAAATGCCTGAAAGGGATAAAGACATAACATTTCGATAGAAAAAGAAAGGCGATTTGACTTAAGAAGTGTAAGAAAGCAAACGATAAATTTTGGAAAAGAAATGCCTGAAAGGGATAAACACATAACATTTCGATAGAAAAAAAAGGCGATAGATTTGTGCCAAAATTATGATAGATTTACAGGTTTTTAGCATATCATTATATTATTCACCAAGTAAATCTAATGATAGGTGTGTCTACTTTTTTAATGGATCAAATTGAGTAATTTAAAGTTGGAATTACAAGGCAGAAATCGAAATTTAATTGGCATATGTTAAGTTTAATTAAAAGTTTGCTGAAATACTTGATCATGCTAAAGGAAAATAAAAGCAATCGATAAGGGCATTTTCCCTATTTTTTGAAGTTTATGAAGAACTGCTCCACTGTGATTTTGGATGGGAATTAAAAATGCGAATCTTAAAAAGATCGAAACAACTTCATTGCTCATTCTTTTCAAGAAAGCTTAAATATTATTGAAGTCACGATTAAAAAGGCTGAACTTGAAATATATATTCAAAATAATTTACTTTTAAAATCAATGAAACTTCGTGATATTTCGAATTGCATGAAAATTTCTATTATTAACTACTATTATCCAAAATTTATAGCATTGTCTGGCAGCAACCTACTCAAAAGAATCGGCGTTTTCAGACATGAACTTGATTGAAAAGGAGTTAAGAAATAAAATTTCAAATGATAATTATCTAAGACACGCTCTTTCTTCAATTCAGTCTGATTGTGGAAAGTATTGCAAAGAGTTATCAGAGAAAATTCAAGAAAGTAAGAAGGATGAAGATTATGTGGGAGGAAAAATGATGCAAATGGAAATAAAGATGAGAAAAAGGAAGGCCAGAGCTAAGATGGCTAAAATGATCTGAAGTGTAAAGGTCTTACTGGTCATGACGCCTGGAATAGAAGCAAATGGAAGAAGTCATCAATGACATCGACCCGAAATAAGAGTGCGAAGAGATGGAGTGAAACAAGAAGAAAAAAGATTGCAAAATTAAAGAAAAGCTAAATTTCGAATTAATTTTTAAACAGTCAATTACCATTTTAGTTTTATACTCAAATTAAATAAAAAAAACATATATTTACTTCCTTGTATTTCGTAACGCTTCTATTAGAAAAAATAAGCATTTGGAAAAACAGACTCATAATAAAGCTTACCATTCCCACAAATGCATTATTAATTTAATTCAACTTTTATTGAAAATAAAAGTCGATCACATCGAATAACTAGATGGAAAAATTGGCCACTAAGTAAATAAGTTGGATGCAAATATCCTAAATATGATTAGTGTGTGCAACTAGCTGGCTATCTACGTAGTTATTGCAACAAAACTACTTAAAAAATTACTACATTCATGCAGAAGTTAGAATTGACTTGAATTATCTAAAATTGAGCTTTGTTGATGACCAGTTGTGGAAGGGGTTCATAAATGCGTTACACATACGTTACAATAAGGAAGTAGGGGTTTGAAATTATAAAAATTTCGTGTTACATGATATATTTATACGTCCGTCTAGTAGTTGTTACTTTATCAAAATAGGTTCCTTGGAGAGGACAATATTTAATTTGAAAGGGGACATGGGTGAAAAAAGGCTGAGAAACATACGTGTAAACTGTACAGTTTAATTGCGTTTGTTTATTACTCTTACTTTTCAAAATTTGAAAGTGTATCAAAACTATTTTTAAGTGAACATCAAAACATGGCTTCCACACCGACTAACTCCTTCCTAGAAAAGAGAGTTCCTTTGGACGAAAAGGAAAGGAGGTGTGTGATTGAATCAGTGAAGAGAGAACTTGCAAAAATGTCTAACGAAGAGAAGAAAGCAGCCTTGAAGCTCGTTGTAAACTGTCTGGACTTGACTTCGCTTTCTTCCACGGACACTGACGCTGAAATCGCGGCTTTGGCGCAAAAAGCCTTACATCTCGGAAACGGAGTGGGAGAGTGTGCGTGTGTTTGCGTGTACTCTGGCTACGCGTCCTTGTTCACGCACATGCAGCCACGACCCAAATTGGCCTTGGTCTGTCCTTGTTTTCCACATGGAAAACTTTCCTTTCAAATGTGCATTGACTGGCTCCAAAGGCTTGACAAAAGTGACTTTGATGAAGTCGACATTGTGATAGACAGAGGATTGGTGCTTTGCGGAAAGTATGAACAAGTAAGTTTTTTACGTGCACTCAGCCACGTAGCCAGCTATGGGGCACTTGGGGCCGGGCCCCTCCATCTAAGTTATGGGTTCCACCATCAAAAATTGAAATTTACAAATTAAAATGAATTAATTTTTGACTCTGGGTTTATATGAACAATATAAAGCAAATAAAATCAAAAAAAAAATTATTGATATCATTAACGGTAACGATCAAATTGTCAACTTTGTTAAGATGGGCCTTCTACCTGTAATAAGAAAGCAAATTTACAATAAAAAATTTCTCTTTGCTATGGGAAAAGAAGATAAGAAATATTAACCATGATAAAATCTAAAACCTTAACCAAGAATAGGACACAAGTAGAGAAAGGAGCTTATAAACACAAAGAGAAGAGTTGTTATAAGCAGCATTTGATGCTTTAATTTTAGACAAAGGCATTAGGTAAGCATCTCCAAATATAAATTTCTGGCTACGTTACTGCGTGTACTTATGCCACATCTCAAGATTGTTTTCATGGGGTAATGACTCTCTTTTCTGATCTAGATTTTTGCTTTCATTTTTGTATCCGCTCATTCGGTGGTGATAACTACCAAAAGTATATCATTAATTAATTAAATGATTTGTTTGACGGTAATGGCCATTGGATTAAAATTCAAAAATTTATTAAAATATCAAAAAAAGAGGATACTTTATTTTTAATATGAAAATATCCAGATTCGGAAAATAAATCCCTTTATCAAGTTTGTAAATAAAATAATTAAAAAATGGAAAGAGAGTCTTTGAAATGAAGTATTGGTAAACTCACAGTATTGGGGTTTATACTCCGAAACTGATTGTTTTCATAATAAAAATAAAGTATCCTTTTCTTTCAATATTTTATATTTTTATAAACTTTTTGAAAATTAATTAATCATGTAAAATATATAAAATTATAACAGAAAATCAGTCAAATACTGACAATCATATTTAGATTTTTATTAAAATAGAGAATCGGAATTATTTTATTATTAGGCGAAACGATGGAAACCCCCAGAAATTAAGCTCGAACTTGATGGCTTTTCATAAACAAGAAACTACAGTATATATGTCAAGTTTTATCGAAAAGAAAAGTTAAGAAATGATAAAAAAAATTAAAATAAGTTATACAAAGGAAACATATCACTTTTAAAACGCAAAAATTAAGTATCTTTTATAAAATAATGCTGCTGTTCAAAAATCATATATATTTTTTTCTAAAAATTTGTCAGTTAGTTATCTATTTAATTAGTTATTTAAAGCCTTTATATGATTTCAAATGGAATCTCATAGGAATAAAAAAAAATCATTTGTATCAGTTTTTAATTTACAGTGAGTAAAATAAAGCTATTTTCATAGCAAATTTATTATATAGTTGGACGATAGTTATGTAAGATTATTTAGTTAGTTTTTTGAATGGAAATGCTCATCGCATTCAACCTAAAGATATTCTGAAAAAATATCTTAGGTGTGAAAAAGTTTTTTAAACCAACTGATGCAATTATTAAATACAAAGTGTTGTATAATAAAATTCACTTAATTTTATGCAAAGACATGTTAATATTCACCTATAAAACCATATGTTTCCTCCGTAATAATGATGCAAATTTATAAGAGCAAACGGAACAAAACGCCCGCTTTAATAGAAGGCAAAACTTTCAGCTGGAAAGGATAATCCATTTTAACATTTTTTATAAGTCATGCACCAAAAATTTTGTTCTCGACAAATACAAATATGCGCTTATTTCACAATTTAAAGATGCAAATACAAGCATCGGTTCAAACAAAACAAATTGAAATATTCCTTAAATTATGCAAAATTTTAAACACAAGCTTTTTTCACACACGTTCATACTTTGGATGTTGAAAATTGCCTTCAAATCAGATAGATAATAAAAAAAGTATCACAATTTGAAATAAAATGAGTGTGCTTTTTTATTTTTCCTTCAAAACGCCATTTTTTGAATCTTTATACGTTGAATTAGAAGTTACTCTAGGATTCTACACCAAAATCTATAATTATCAGAGATTTACAGTTTAAGCAGTATTTTGACCTCCTCCCAGTCAATTTCACTCCAGGTAATTTCTCTCCAAAAAATTAATTAAATTTTAACTTTTGGCTAATTAGCTAGTTTTAATTAACCTGGAGTGAAATGGAATAAGAATCAAATTACCTATAACTTATTGTATTTATTATTATTTATCCTTATAAATGTGAAAAAACAACAAACTTGATCATTTTTCCTTGAATTTAAGGATAAAATGACTTTACTTAGAGGATTAACCTATGAATTTTTACTTGAACAAAGCTTTTCACCGAAATCAAGAGGAAGAAAGAAGTGCTTGGCCGAGATAAAGTGTTGAAAACAATTCTGTCAGTTGGCGAATTGAAAGACGATGTGGAGATATACAACGCGTGTCGAAGTGTCATTTCAGCGGGAAGCGACTTTGTCAAGACTTCCACAGGTGATAACTTCCTTCATTTTAAAACCCATTTAAGATCAAACAAAACAGATCACTTTGCTAACTCTTATTTAACTGCATTGAAAGTAAGAGCGTTTTCACTTTGTGTACGTAAAGTTAAGTATTTCATTCCGAGTCGGGTAATAGGTGCGCATTTGGGTAGTGAAAAAGAGCTTACCCTTTCGTGACGAGAAAAATCAGACGATATTTATTAAAAAGCAGAAGATTCATATACAAAATTATTTGAGAAGGCAGACGAAGGTAAAATTGTTTATGTATCATATATGATACACTGGTCACGAAAGGGTTAAGTCAAATCATTTTTACATAGGGCTAAGTCATTATTAGCCTTTTCTTTGAGGACGAGTGTAACACCGGCGTTTCAAGAAATGAAAATCGTCGGCTTTTGATGACTAATCCTTCTGCTTTTCTTTTCAATAGAATTTTTATATTTTTAAGCAGACAAATTTCATTTCTTGGGAATGAAATCCCAAGGTACTCACCGGTACTCAAAGGGTTAAATATATAAACTTGTATTCAAAAAGAAAGCAGAGCATTAGTCTTAAAAAATTCCGGTCCTCAAAGCATTAAGATGGGCTTCGCGATCAGGCTTTAAAATTGAAACAGCACCCATTTAAAAATTTGCAAGTACTATCCCTTGAATATTTCTGCAAGCTTACCGAACACCTCTTTATGCGTTAGTTCGTAACTCTTGCTCACTGAGCGTTCTTAAAGAGAGGTGTATAATCTATAAAAACATGGTGTTCGACTTGATATGAATAAAATTGCAAATTAAAACTCTTTCGAAAATTGTATTTTTCTTAAGATAGAAAACAAAAATTTTTATATTTTTTTAATGGAGTTTCATGCTTTTGAAGTTATGTTCATAAAACAGGAGAAATTTGAGCTATTTTTGATCTGAGGCAGTAATGTAGCATTTTCCGGTGGAGCACATATTTTTATAGCACATAAATATATAAGAAAGTATTCTCTATGATTTAAAGCTTAAAAGGCATATCCCTATTCTGAAAGAGTTAAATTAATGTAATAGAATACGCAAGTTAGGAAAAATGTCCTTATAATATTTGCTAAATACAAATTTAAATAATCAAGTCTTTTATTCTCTAAATCAAATATTTAGCATCTTTATTCTTAGACATTCGTTTTATTTAATGTTTTACTTTTTTTTTATCAAGTTTGCTTTGAATAGTTGGTAATGTTCTCACACTTTTCCTAAAAATTGTTGTTAATAAACTTAGAAATAATTTCATTCTCATGTAATTTATAGGGTACAATATAGGGAATATTTATATAAATTTAAGGTTTGTAGAACATTTCTTTCAAAAATTTTAAACCCTCACTTTGTTTTTTGAAAGGACAAAATTTAAAACCACAACTTCAGACCTGTCAATTCATAGACCCATGTCCTAAACATATTTTCAAACAATTTACTTTCTAACTGAATATATCTGTTGGTGGAATATGAAAATCTTTTAGCTCCTAATCAATATTGCATCGGATAGCGGGGTTGCCGAATAATAATAATAATAATCTACTCTCGGATAAATAACCTAAATTTCTGTTCGCTAAAGATTCACAAAAGAGATCATTTTTAGAGTCATGGTATAAAACCTTCACTTGGTTGGAGTATAGCATATCTATCGATAAATATAAACCACTGTACTAAAAAATTGACACACTTGTTCATTAAATAATTGTCTAAATAATCCAATCAATGTCAAGGGGGTGGATGCATCTGCTTTGTCTAAGTTTGGCTCTGTTTTGGTCAATGCAACTCTCATTAGCTTACTTCCAATATGTTTAAGAATTTGGTTTCAATGACAAGTAGCATGGAAAACGCTTGCTTACACTCATATGTAGTAGCAAATCGAATCAGAACCATCTTTGCAACATCAGCGTAGGACTGTCCCCAATCGAAAAATCGCTATGAGACATTCCACAATAAACTGTTCTTGAATTAAGAAGTCTTCTAAGGCCAGAATACGAATCGAGATTCACTGGCATAGAGAGAGAGTCTCATTTACAAGAAGAGATTTCAGATGATCTTTTGTTTCTCCATAACAATTCATGATTTTAAAGGATACGCAATGATTTTGTCATCTTACCAACGCATATAAATATATATGTGTTCTTTATAGGAAAGGAAGTGGTCAATGCGAGCTTGGAAACGGCGTACACAATGCTGCTTGCCATCAAAGACGCGTTCAAAGACAGTGGCGTGCGGACCGGCTTCAAGGCAGCTGGTGGCATTAGGACTTGTGATGACGCCATCTCATACTTTCTGCTAGTTAAAGAAGTTTTGGGAGAAGACTGGTTGAACCCAAAATTATTCAGAATCGGAGCTAGCTCTCTACTTGACAAAATCATTGATCACTTTAAATAAAGTACTTTTACATTTTCTCAACAATCAATAACGCAGAAAGTTGTATTCATCATAAAAATTAGGACTGCAGAACTGTGAATAAATTTTTATCTGAAATTTAAAAGATAAGACTTCGACCACGTTAAAATTATTTGCGTATTTTTGGTTCGACTCAATTGATTGCGACCGGGAGATTCAAAGTCGCCACCATGCACAGGAGAAATTTATTCAATTTTTTTATAGGAACAATGTAATCTAAGGTCAAAGAAAGCAAGAACATGTAATTCTTCATTATTTTTTTTAAATAAATTGTTTTTTCTATACATGGCGACTTTTGAATCACCCGGTAGTGTCAGACTTAGATACCACCAAGAAGCTAACGTTCCTTGAATGCTTTTCAGGTTCGCGGGTTTATAAGATCCAATGCATATAATATAAGGTAGCTAGAAAAATCGCAAATTCTACATTTTGTTTCATAGTGTTGATTGATATTGTCAGACTTTTTTTACTTTAAAATTGAGTATTTTTCACGTAATTTAAATTCGTAAAGCAAGGTTGAAAATAAAATAATAATGAGAAAAAAGATCAGCTTTAACCGATGAAACTTATTTAGAATAATGTTTAAAAGTAATGATAAGACTTGTTCTAAATTATTTTTAACTTAAATCCAAAAATTCATTTGTATAAGCCTTAAAATTACAAGAAAAATAATTGCATGACTTTTATACCTTCTAAACTTTTTATTAAGGGAAATGACAGTAGATAATATTTATACATACCAGGAGTCAGAGAAAATACCTTTTTAAATTGGTTAGTTCTTGGGTTCTGGAGAGAATACCTAGCTAACACTCAGAATCCTAGTACAGTAAAGACTGTCCTACTAAATTACGGACATTATTTCAATTCCCGAATCACTTTCAAACAATATTAGTATGAAACTATCATGTGAATAGCGGACATCTGTGTAATGCGAACACGAACAGACATTGTATGTAACAATATGTGAACATGTTTATCCATTTTAGCTTCTCTATAAAGGAGAGGAGATCTGTATTGAAAAATCTCCAAAGACACTTCTAAATATAATTAATTACTGTGTTAGTTTAGTATACGATAAATACATACTAGCTGGTTCCCCATTCATTTAAGGTTGAATAGTAAGGAGAGTTACTACACACAGACACTTGATTACAGCCTATGTGAAAACATGGTATATAATCGGTAAAGAAAGGTTAAATTTAGTCTTTTTTCCCTAAATGAGCATAGTCCCTCCTATATCTTCCAGTCTATCTTTTCAATATTAATGAGCTCATAGCTATTATTGGCTTTGAGAATAATGGACACCTGCCAATCACGAACATTCTTTACATTTTCCTTAGCTCTTCCTCGCATTGGACAGATTTCAACGTACTTATAAAAATTCCACTCCGACTCGAGATACAACTTAATAAATTCAACGCCAACTCTTCATTTTCAACTTCGATTGAAGAAAGCCACTTCGCATGCTCCAAAAATTCAACTCCGACGCCTAAATTTGATTAAATACCGACTCCTATTTCTTTAAATCTCTGACACCCAAATTCGCAACCGTGGTTAGGTCCATCTCTATATGCTTATATTTCTCTTAATCAGCAGCCCTGATTTAAAAGGGTGCAGGTATTCTACATTCTAGATTTTATAACGATTCAAGGCAAGTAGCGTGATAAATGCATTTTAGTCTTGAAAAGTTCTTGAGTGAATCTCTTCGAAGAGCAGTTGAGTTTGCAAATTTAATGCCGAAAGTTTGGCGTGGTTGAAATCGAAAAGACTGATTCGAAAATACCATTATTATTTATACGCAGCGATTGTGTTGTGTGAATTCGCTTTATGTTCCACACAATTTTTGCTCATGGCGAGCTTTGCCAGATTTTCAAAAACTTAAATCAACACATTATCCATTCATAATGCTCTCAGAACTACGGGGACTTCACGCTTACAATGTAAACGGAAATGAGGTTTACTGATGGTTGTCAAGGATATCATCGCATGAATTTTAACAGGAATTTATTGAAACCTACATTTTAATGGTGGTTATTTTTATTTTGCAATTTTTTTTTGTTAATTTGCGAATATACAATAAATTTCCCTACCTTTTGATATAGTGACCTTATTTTTTCACTTCCACCCCAATTAAACTAAATAAATGCACTTTTTTCAAGTTGTTTGAAAGGTTATCATGGTTACTTTCACCGTCTCTACGTTAATTTAGCTAAAAGATTTTCGCTTTTCTAAAAACGATAAATTGTTCTATCCAAAAAATATGTGAAGTATTATTTTTGCAAGATTGAAAATGAATTAAAATACAGTTTTTTATAAAAACAAAAAAATATACGCTCATGACTAAAAATGTTTGAGGATAACGTCGTCTAAGGAGGAATTCTTCCAGTTACCGGATAAATTTTCAAGGTGGTTGTCGAAATCAACTAAGATCTCATGTGACTCACTCTTGTACAATTCGCCCACACACGCGTTCCAAGACGCATACGCTTGAGAATCATCTTCAAAGTACGTTTCATTTTTCTTCCATTTTCTATCCTCGGATGGCGCATACACATCGAAGTAGGAGACGGACTCATTGAAAATATTTAATCGAGTATTATTGATCATGACTAGAAAAGTTTTTTTATTTTCTTCTAACATTTTCTCCACAATCTTAAGACAGGATAAATCAGGTAGATTTTGATTGATCAGTTGATTCGCTTGGTAGAAGCCCACTATACAGAAGTCGTTGATTTTGCAGTAGGTTTCAATCTGGTTCAACGCAAATTCCAGCATCGGCAGCAAATTGAGGTTGATGTGAAAAAGGGGGAAGACGTTGCAAACTTTGTTGCATTCTTTGTCACTGATGAAGACGCCATTCACGCTTTCCTTCGGGTACTTGAGCGCGTGTAGACACGCCTTGACGTAAGCGTTGCGAGATATTTGCATTCACTTACTCTACTATTCCAGTGACTGTATAATGCGCATGAATAAATCTAAAAAATAAATCATGCTACATCTCAAATGAAATATTTTTTAATTTCGGGGTCAATGACTCTCTTTTTTACGTTTACTAAAAATTTATATTCACCAATGCTACTATAAAAAATGATGTGAAATGGATTTAAAAATAATTCATTAGAATATTTTTATAAGATTTTTTTTTAACTTTCATCAGATATTTACATTTACCAACGCCACTATGAAAACGGGTGTAAGATATATATATAAATAATTGATTGCATGTCTAAAATTTAATTTTTTTTGCATATTTCGGCGTCAATGACCGCCTTTTCAACGTTTACGTGTATTAAATACATAAAATTATTTTATAAAATAATCAAGTACCGTTACACTCATTTTAGTACAGTAAAAGTATGCTAGCTTACCTTCTCTATAGCCTAATTATCGTCTCCTTTTCTTGGGATCTGATAGGTTAAACTTTCAGAGTTTATTTTGTTCTTGTATTGTTTTCTGTACAATTTCACTATCGTGTAATTATAACGTATCTTATTTAGGAATTTGCATGTCCAACTAGTGGTTGAAACCCCTGTGTGACTCAAGTCATGTATCTGTTTGACGTACAATTTAAAAATTGCATGATCATAAGGAAGAAGAATCGGTTGATAACTGATTTCTTTTGGCCGTGCAGATACCGGCTATCTATTATTAGATCTTTGAACGGACAAAGGTTTTTATAAATACCTTTTATTTTATTCTTATTCAACTTTTGTGCATCTTTTACCCAGAGCTCTATAGCAAAGTCCTGTTCAACAATGGTTATTTTCCCCCCAATAAATCTTTCCACAACCAAAAGAAGTATTTGGGTTCTCAAATTGCAGAGAATGGGATTTGTGAGAAAGAAGTGCAAGCAAGAATAAATGCGAGCTGGATGAAGTGGAAAGAAATGAAACCTGTGCAGTGGGATAAAAGAATCCCACTGATATTAAAGGCAAAATATATACAACAACCATCAGACCGGTTATGACTTATGGAACAGAATGTCTAACTTTAAAAAAGAAAGATGAAAGAAAGTTTGCCACAACAGAATTGAATATGTTGAGGAAAATACTCGGAATACCGTTGAAAGATCACATAAAAAATGAAGAAGTCAGGAGACGTAGCCTAGTAACCTTTAGTGTTTTAAGTGTTATAGAAAGAAGCAAACTAAGGTGGTATGGCCATGCACTAAGAATGAAAGAAGAGAACATCGTTAGAAAAGCTTTTGATGGGACTGTAGTCGGCAAAAGAAAAAGGGGAAGACCTTGCAAGAGATGGAAAGATGGGCTCTTGGAAAAAATACACTCTCGGGTTAGAACAAGATGATGCTGAGGATAGAGGAAAATGGAGGCTCAAGAGCATGGCCACCCACCCCCAACTTGGGGACAAGGTGTAGATGAAGAAGAAATCTTTCCACAACCCTTTATTTGGATTTACTAATTCCAATACCCGAGCCGTAACATTCACAAACATTTTATATCTTTTATATTTTCTAGGATCCATGTAGTTTTCCTTTTCCCCAGGCTCTAACTTTTCTTCGGCCACTCTTCAAATTTGGTGTATAAAAATTTTGGTCTACGTTGCGATTCTGACTTTTTTTCCTATATCAAGCAGTGTCTTTTTTGTTAACATATCCGCTATATTGTGTTTACTTTGTACATAATACCAGTTTTGGAGAAGTAAAAGAGTGTATCTCCCCTAATCGATGTGAAATAAAGGTGTCGAACTTATATAGATTTTGAAATATCCAACCATTGAGTCTATCATAAAAAGAATCATATCAAATTTTATTCGTGAATTTGATATATTGAATTTTGCTAATCTTTTTGCTAAAACAGCACCTTGTAGCTCTCCTCTTACTATGGTTAAAACATCTTATTTATTTAGGGGGCCATACTTTAGTTTCTGCACTAACAAGTTGACAAAACACAGCTCTACTTTTTAGACAGTACATGTCACGAAAGCCTGTTTGGAGTTATCTGAAACTAAACACAATCAAATGTTAACGTTTTCTCCTGTTATCAAGGCTTTAGCCAAAAAATAAAGTTTTAGACTGTTGTAATTTGACAAAAAATTTAACACGCTCCTGTTTTTGTTTATGGGTCACAGGCTCGCCCCAACCAATTTGTCTGTCATCGCTGCTGCTCCAAGTATTTCTTAACATAATTTTAGCAGTGACTATATATGGGGCAAGAAGTCCAAAAAGATCTAATATTTCATTAATCAAGCTTAAAATATTTCTACATGTTTGTTGAATTTAACTTGAGATTGCGAAATGGATATTCAAATTTAAAGGTAAATCCATCTCATTCTTTTACAAAAAACGCGCCTTTTTTAAGAGGAAGTAATTTTCAAGGTTGTAGATTTATCTCTAATACGATTATATTATGCTAACGAGGCTGCATTTCTTAATGCACAAATAGCAATTTTTCACACTGGACTGTCCCTAAAGCTATTAACTTTCCGGTTGCTGGTCTCCAAAATTTCTCCACATGAAACGATGAGTGTGCCACTATAGAGGCGTGGTTTAAATCTCCCAAAAGAGCATACTTATTTTCTCTAAATTTCAACAAAATTTCCAGCAAATTGTTAACCAATAGAGGCCATTTGTACAAATCATTGTTTAATGAGTGCCCTTTATACGCCCCATTGCTACCGTACTAAAAAAAGTCTTCCATCAATTTGACGTTCACATGAAAGTTAGATGCATTTATACATTAGGTCTCATTTTTTTTTAATATTCACCAAACTGCCTTGCCTAACAAGGACTCAGAATGTATTAAATTTTGATGATAACATTGTGGAGATGGATGCAGAGACGCAAAATAAAACTTCTATTAAAAGCTCTATTTCACCTCTTGGATAGCTTAACTCCTTTGGAGAAATATTAAAGATCATATTAAAATCTTCACTACAAACATTTTCTATATATGTAGTGATTTTCCTTTTACTCCGTAAGCGCTAATTATCTGTAAATTGTGGTTTCTTTCTATCTAAAAGAGGTATTTTATTTCTTTTAGTCCGAATTTCTTCAGTTTTATTACCAATAATAGTAAAACAAATTTTGAATGCCCAAACTACTAAATTTCACCTTTTCAGGAAAGTTTTATATTTTTTCTTTAAAATAATCCTATATTTTGTCGTTTTTTACGTTGACTACACTTGAAACCTCTATTTAACCCATGATAAACTTTTATTTAACTACAATTATTTAAATTAACAACATAGTCTACCATGACGAAATACTTAAGATTAAAAAATAAGGGTTGAAACAAATAAAATGGTTCAACTGGATTCAAATTAAAAAATTCTCATTTCAGGTAAAAAACAAAATATACAATTCTTTAAACAAAAATTCCAGTTAAGACCAAAAAATATGGCTTGAAATAATGGCAAAAATTCAAATAAACAACACAGTAGATGTTTATCATGATGAAATTCAAGATAAAAAAATACGTCTTGAAATAAAATATTTGAGTAGATTCAACTGAAAAAGTGGATTCATGTGCATTCAACCAAAAAGTCATGCCCAAATAAATACATTAAAATATTAGAGAGGAAACTCAAAAGATTTTATAAAAGCTGATTTTATATAACAAAAGGATATGTTTGTATTATTAGATCTATATAATAGATACAAAAACAAAAAGTTCATGACAAATTAGAAACTGCTGGCATCAGAGAATATCAAAAAGTACAGCAAATTTGATTATAAATTGGAAATGTTGATAAATAATTTTGACTTAAATATTCAATACCCATGACCTATTTTTAGCATAACAACACACACAACATGCACACTAACTTTCTTTTTCAGTAAGAAAAAATGTTTTCTTGTTCTTTAATAAAAATAAAAATGACAAAAATCTATTCAAAAACAATACTAAATATATATATATTAATGAGAAGGTTGGTACTGTTTATTAGATAAAAAAATTTCAAAACACGGCACAATGTTTGATAAGCAACATCTCATGTCGGCATCAATAATAAGCTTATTACGTGAACTTGTTTTTAAGCTCATCATGGCACAAAATCCTGTCTCGCAGCGATAAGTTGAAGGGGACTGTACTAAAAATTGAATGGCACGTTTTGAAAGAACAGGATAAACAGTTTCCAATTTTGCCCAAAACTTTGCAAGTGATTGTTCGTTGAAATCAAGTTTAAGTTGAATGTTTTCTCGAATTTGGAAAAACTCAATCTTAGCAGAGATATCACTATTTTCAATTGCACTTTCGCTCACCGAAAAAGGTCTAAATATCCAAGCATCATTAAAACGATTCTTTATATTTGGAAAATATTCGTTAATTGCCTGGTTGACATGTGCAAGGTGAGCTAATATTTCATCACAAAAAGTACATTCTTTTTGGGTTGAAGATCTTAGAAAAGAAGTCATTTGAGGAAAAAAGCTCATTTCATTATTTATAAAAATTGATTTTAGATTGAAAACCTGCTATTTTATCTAAAAAATAATATGAGAAAAGGAAAGATTTCCTTGGAGCTTATTGAATTCATTTCAGTAAAAAAATCTGCAAGGTAGGCAACTTTGGATAGAAAAACTTCATCCTTCATTTTAATTAAAAAAAAATTTCTTTAGATTTAGAAGACCCTTGTTCTAATAATGTTAATCGCCGTTCTCGAAGGTGAAAAAATCTATTTAATACGTTACCTCTCGAGAGCCAACGCACTTCTGTGTGCAGAAGAACTGAAAAATTCATACCAATTTCTTCACACATATTTTTAAAAATTCTCGAAGTTGTAGCATTTTTTCTAATATGATTTACAATCTTGCCAACTAAATCCAAAACTTCTCGAAGAGATGGGGGAAGAGTTTTCATCGCTAAAGCATAGCGGTGAATCATGCAGTGAGTGAAAGAGATGTGGGGTGCGGTTTTTTTAACGAGAGCTTTAAACCCAGATTTATAGCCAATCACTGATGGAGCCCGTCAGTACATACTCCAACAAGCGTTTTCCAGCTTAAACTATGTTTTGCTAAAAAGCTTTCAAGAATTTTGAAAACGTCTTCTCCACGAGCTGTGGTACTTAATGGCTCAGAAAACAAGTATTCTTCTTTTTAAAGCTTGTTCTTCAAAATATCGAGCATAAACCAAAAAGTTTGGAGCATGATGAAACATCTGTTGACTCATCAAGTTGCAAAGAATAAAAAGAACTAGCCTTCATTGCATTTACTGTTTGTATTAGTATATCTTCACTCATATCAAAAATACGCTTTCTGATAGTGTCATTTGAAAGAGAAAATGATTTTAATTTTTCTGCTTGTTTTGCCCAAGAACAGATGAAACAGCTTCTAAGATACAAGGTTTTATCAATTCCTTACCAATAGTATGAGGTTTCTTAGCTTTTGCAATGTTCAATGCAATTTTAAAAGATGCTTTTAGAGCGGCTTTACTTTGCCCAGTTGAATCTATCCGGATTGCTCTTAAAGATGTTTCTTTTTGTTTAAAATAATTTAAACTTTTACCAGCGTGTTGGGTATGAACAGTTTCGAAGTGTTGCTTCAATTTACTTGGCTTAAAACTTTACTACAAAAACACATTGGGGTTTAACAACTGAGTTTTGAATAATACTTGTAAAACCAAATTTGAGAAAAGCTTCATTATATGTGCGTTTTTTAGCAGACATTAAAACTGAGAATAAGTGAAATTATTGCAACAATCAAACGCTTGAAAAATACTACGTAGCAAAGTTATGAAAAAACTTCAAAGTATACTCTTCTTTCTTTTATTATTATTATCATTGTTGTATGCATGTGCAATATGATTTGATTTCAACTGATATATAACAATGATAAAACAATTATTTATGATTGATATAATTTGATAAAGTCAACATGGAAAGAGAAATTACAGCCGTATGTGATATGTGTTAGGAAAATTATATAGGGCAAAAGCATGAAAAAAAAGCAATGTAAGATGACAAAAATGTGTTTTGGCGACTACATATGGAGGATTAGAAAAATACTGACTAATTACAAATACATTTATTATAAGAAATTTACATCCTGTTTTTGCGTAGAGAAAAAATGCTTGAATGTACCTTTTATCATTATCACAAAACGACTAATAAAAACAATTTTTAATCCGGTTTTCACTACCTCTCTAAGAATTTAAAATTACCCCTAAGGGGGGTCACGACCCCCAGGTTAAGAACCACTGCAACAGAGCCTGGTAGAATTCTCTTAAAATATATAAATGTATATATTTTTTTCGAAATATCAAAATAGGAGATTAGCATTGATCTAATGCTTGTATTTGAAGTATAAAATTGTCAAGTTATGGAAGATTTAGCTGACTGCTCATCAAGACATTGAGGCTTTAGGCATACGCTCGCATTATGCTTGACGATGGTCAATCACAGTTTTTTTTGCGAATTTAATTTAAGAAGTAGGAGTCTTATAAATCGAAACCCTTACCTAAAACTGTTGCGTCGAAGGTACAACCTAACAACCACTTAGACTTATGCCATATTTGAGTTAGCAGGGTTTCCGGCCTTTTAATCTCATTATAATGGATACAAGATTTCTAAATATTATTGTCTTTATTTTAATGAAAATTCACCATTTCAATTCATGAACATGCTTTATAAATTTCTTGGTGACTTTTTCAAGCCATTATTATATTTTGAAAAGTTCTCATTTAAATGAAAAAATTTTTTGATAAATTAAATTGAAAAGCAAATAATAAATAACCAAAATGTTATACTTTGTTGATAAATAGGATTTAGATATAAGATTGAGTTATTGAAAAGTATAAAAGGAATATTGTTTAAACCATTGAGAAAATTTTGAGAATGATTTATATTATGACTGTTCGAAGAGAATAGGATTGAAAACAAAAAATAGTATGATAGTAATAATAAAATAAAATAGTTTTTAACAACTTAATGATTTGGCTAAATTTTTTTTTTATAAGAAATGCAAAGGATTCAGAATCTCACATAAAATAAAAACTTTTATAAAAATCATGTGAGATTAAAAAACTAAATAGTCAATTTTATTGAAAATTATCTGAGAATGAGAAAACAATATTGGGTTCATCCTTAAATTACTCTGCGGAATTGCAGTATAATATAAATCTTCTCAAATTTCTCAATGTTTTAACAATATTCCTTTTATACTTTTTCAATAATTTCAATCTTATATCTATTTATCAACAAAAATTCGCATTTTTTGGTTATTTATTATTTTGCTTTTTCAATTTAATTTATCAAACAAATTTTTCATTTAAATGAACTTTCAAAAATGTAATAATGGCAGAAAAGTCACCAAAGAAAATTTATAAAGCATGAATTTCATGAATTGAAAATGGTGAATTTTTCATTAAAATAAAAGACAATAATCTTTGTATCCATTATAATGAATTAAAAGGTTGCAGAACCTGCCTTCAAATATGGCATAAGTCTAAGTGAAGTTTGTTAGGTTGTACCTTCGACGCAACAAGTTTTTTAGGTAAGGGTTTCATTTTATAAGACTCCTACTTCTTAAATTACTCCGCGAAAAAACTGTGATTGACTTAACCATCGATCACAGTATCTGAGCGTATGCCTAAACTCAATGTATCCAAGATAGTAAAATCTTCCATAATAACATTGACAAATTTTATACTTCAAATACAAAGCATTAAGATCAAATGCTAATCTCCTATTTTGATATTTCTGAAAAGTTCTCATTTAAATGAAAAAAATTTTTTGATAAATTAAATTGAAAAGCAAATAATAAATAACCAAAATGTTATACTTTAATTTGATAAATAGGATTTAGATTATAAGATTGAGTTATTGAAAAGTATAAAAGGAATATTGTTAAAACATTTGAGAAAATTTTTGAGAATGATTTATATTATGACTGTTCGAAGAGAATAGGATTGATAAACAAAAAATAGTATGATAGTTAATAATAAAAATAAAATAGTTTTTAACAACTTAATGATTTGGCTAAATATTTTTTATAAGAAATGCAAAGGGATTCAGAATCTCACATAAAAAAAACTTTTTAAAACACATGTTCATGAAGAAGAAATAGTTCAATTTTATTGAAAATTATTTGAGAATGAGAAAAATAATAATGGGATTACTAAGTATTTCTGGAAATATTGCGTTTAAAAATTCAAAGTCTTCTATTAATGCTTTTATCTTTGAAGAAATTTTTGGGATTACCTTATGTATAAATTATATAAAAAAATGAATCAATTAATCGAAAATTTTTTGAAGAGGTAAAAATGATTTTAAAAATGCAACCGTTCCTCCTCAAATGTTAATCTTGTGTCCGCCCTGATTTGATTGTGAATTAAAAAATATTTAGAAAAATAGAGAAAGTTTACTGTGAAAAAACATTAGACATTTTTGTTTGGGTTTAAAAGAATTAGATAATTAAAAACTTTGAAAGTATCTTTTTAAAAATTAGATTTCGCTAAAAGAACAAAATACAATAGTGTAAGCATAACAAAATAACAACTTGAAAGAAAAATCAATAAATAAGTGAGATGCATGAAATGAAGGAGAGAATTAAAGCGGGAAAAATCCAATTCGTTCATTGTATTAATAGTATTGTAATTTCATAATGATAAATGGTCGTAATGCTCCACTGAAACTTTGTCTATAATTTCTTTACTTTGCATTAAATATAGTGTGACAGAGTAGGTGGCTTTTAAAAAATCTAGTAAAAGCATATATATATTTTTAAATTTGATAGCAATCAAATTTCTTCTAAAAATCAATGATTTAAAAATTTGGCTCAAATGCGCCTAGCTAATTGTATTATTCGTTTTACATGATTACAGCGTATGAAACTTAGTCTTTAAGAAGTTAGTATTATTGTCAAATGTATTATCATTTCGGCTTTATAGCACATGTAACTTGATAGATTGACTTCATTTCTTTTTTAATTTGCTGATTTTCATAATGCAAGTTTATTATATTTTTATCCCCATATTTCTCCCTCTCAATTAGCGAAATTACTATAATCATTCTTTAGTCTCTCATTTTTTTCAATTTTACAAATTTAATAAATGAATTCAATTAGTGACAATGATAAAAATGAACTTTTGCTTTTCAACAATTATTTAATTTTGCATATTTAAATTGAGGCACATCATATTAGGGGTAGAATTTTGCTCTTTTGAGGTCTAGATACCTTAAAATCAAATGAATTTTAAGTTTTAATATTTAAACAAGGGGAAAAATAATAATTCATTTTTTGAGCAACAAATTATACTGAACAATTAGCTTAAACAAAAAATGTTATTTTGTATTATTTCTAATTGGAAAAATTTATTTTCAAGGGGAGACCAAAAAGTTTTTTACTCACGCTGAAAACCTTATTTAAATACCTTACTTTAAGAATTTTTTTACTTTATGAATTCAGTTAGGAACCGATTACTTCTTAATAAGAAAAATAAATTAGATTATTTTTTATGAAATTTATTTGTAAACATATTTTCTAAAAAGATAAAAAATTTAAGCCTAATTGAACACACCTTTTGTGTAATTACGGCCTAAAGGATATAAAATTAAGACATAAAAGTATTAATTCTGTTGAAAATATAAAATTTATTATCTATTAGTGATTAAATGTTAATTATTGCTATATTTGCACTAATACTCAATATATATTCAGCTTTCAAGTCCTTGCGTCTTACAAGCTGCGTCAATTTCAATCAACCAACACTCAATATAAATTTAAATGCTGATCAATACGACATTTATATCAAATATTTAAATTTATTTTTTTTATGCATTTTTATTAATTTAATTTTTTTTTGAGTTTCATAAATTTTTCATTGTAGCTATTAACCTATTTTGAACTCACATGTGTGGAATTCAGTAAACTGAGACCGCACATGTGTCAGCAGCTTTACGTTGTCTTCTTGTATATCCATTCAAATCAAATGTAATATATATATTATATAATATCACATTTTAATTACATTTACAATATGATTATAATAGTGATATGTTTGTTGATTTGATAAATAAAGAGGTTTATATGTTGAGGTGATCTATAGAATACTTTTAGAAACATACTATAAAAGAATTTTTTATTAAAATTTGAAGTGATTATATTTTCCAATTAGTAGTGAACTTTTGAGAAGATATTATTAATAGACACTTTGTATAAATGAATTTTAAATTTTTTAACTTATTTAAATAAATTATGTCTAGAATTATTTAAAAAATTAGAAATATTCTTAATTATTTTAAAAATTTTGTAAAAAGTTTTTCTGCTCTTGCTAAAGCTACTATCTAAAAATGAAGATTTCAGGAGATGTATTATCGTATTAAAAACCTTATATAGAAAATTATAAAAATTTATTTTTAAGCTTAAAGAATATTCTGTAATCGGAAGAAGAATTCCTAAAGATAATGATAAAGAAGATCCACCTTTATTTAAAATGCGGATCTTTGCTCCGGATCCAGTAATTGCAAAATCTAAATTTTGGTATTTCCTAGAAAGCTTAAAAAAATCAAGAAATCAAATGGTGAAGTTATTCAAATTAAGGAGTAATTAATAATGCATATTTTTTCCTATTTACTGTTTTCTTTTCTAGGTTGTCGAGAAAAAGCCTTTAAAAGTTAAAAATTACGCAGTATGGATTCGTTATAATTCAAGGACAAATACAAGTAATATGTATCGGGAGTATAGAGACTTTTCTGCTTCTCAAGCTGTTACTCAATGCTGTAATTTTTTTCTTATTTTATTTCAAATTAAATAAGATGATGATAATTAGCCGATTTTGATATACCTGCATGATTCACCCTTTATAGGGAAGCGATCTGATTTATATATAAATTTCTTATTATTTTCATATTTTCCACGTAATTGATATGATTATTATTATTATTTTAGATCGCGATATGGGTGCTAGACATAGTGCACGTGGTTATTCAATTCAAATTATTAAAAGTTCACGAAATTCCGGCAAGCAAGTGTAAAAGACCAAATGTTAAACAATTTTTGGTAAATTTAAATCTTGTTCACAATATTGACTTAAAATGTTTGTAT
Source organism: Nectonema munidae (assembly GCA_030549495.1). Lineage (NCBI taxonomy): Eukaryota > Metazoa > Nematomorpha > Nectonematoida > Nectonematidae > Nectonema > Nectonema munidae. The sequence continues at coordinate 32,713 of JAUIRK010000671.1, forward strand.
AAAATATATTGTAAAAATTTTCTTCTACTAATCTCTGTATATATAATTAAAGTTATTTATATGAAAGCAAATATCTTTAGATTCCTAACATTTAGTGATATGGTCCATTGTTAGTTCAATAACTACATACATTTATTAAGTAATACATAAACATCTAATCCCTAAAATTTTATTTTACTTATTCTATTAATATTTCTATTTCTTCGCTATCTCTTTTTTTGGTTATACTTACCATCAGAGTTTCGGAGCCGGAAATAATTTCCAGGTTCCAACTCCGAATCGGAAATATTTTAGTCTCTAGCTCCAACTCGAACTCCTTCAACTTTTTTAATCATTAATAAAAAAATGATTGTACCTATACTATGTATATAATATCTAGAAAACTAGATTATATAACTACATAATTATTTTATTATATGCTTACAGTTGATGATCTACACTTTAATTTTATCATATTTTTATATCCTTATGATATTACACAAGGCGTAACGTTCATAAAAGAGACAACATATTCCGAATATTAATAGCTTTATTAATAAAATTATTAATGACATTAACGGAGAAAACCATTTTGAATATAATACTGGATAAGTGAAATCATATCTACTTACGCCTTTCGATAAAGTAAGACAAAGGAACCGAATCCCCCTTTATGAAATTCCTTTCAGACAAAAATGTATAAATTCTTCCTAGTCCAGCTCTCTAAGAAAGCTTCCCTTTCGGTCTTGGAAGCTTTATTTACTTCTTATTTCTAAATATATAATATTGATATACATATTTACGTAATATATGTTGACAATTATTAGGGTATGTATTGAATGTAATACAGCGTGTTAGTTTTTGCATATGATATATAGAAAGAGAAGTAGTGAAAACTACTAGAATTACTATAGGTTCTAGGAAAGTTTACAAACTTAAATTTTTCCCTAGCAATCTCTTTACATCTGTTCTATATGTTCAACTAGAAAATGTCTTCATTTCATGCAAATGTCATCACCATTCACACCATACATTCATTTTACTTATTTATAAACTTTATATATTCACTATTTTTATATTAGTGCTTATTTTATTTATATAAATAATTTATGATAAAGGCATTGCTTTATATCATTTTTATCTGATAAAAGCATAAATCTAATTAAAGTTTGATATATTCCTATTTCAAACCCCCATTTGCGAACATATAAAAAGTGAAAAGTAATATATAAAAATTTGTATTAAGCATCCTACTAATATTGAATACATCTAATAAAACTTTTCAATAAGTAGACTGGTTTGGACTAGTCGATTAAAGAGGTGGATCAGAAACTAGAAATCTTTCATTTGATTTTTGTCAATGGCAGTTTGTTTATACCTTGGTGGAGTGTATTAAGGCTTCGTCAATGAAAAGACACCTATGCAAAAAGCCAGCAGTACCTTATGGTGGATTTTTGCGGGTTCGCTAAAATTATACTGGTTTATCGCTGCTGCTGCGAAAGTGTAACAAAATTCTACACTTTTCTCTGAGAGTACCTGCTTTTATGGAAGTACTCTCAGTTTAACCCATTTACGACCAATGTTCGTATTTTGGAACATAAGTAATTTCATCTTCGTCTGCTTTTTTCAATGACTGAATATAAATCGTCTGCGTTTTTTTAGATATCGTCTGCTTTGCTTGGTCTTAAATGGGTTAAACAAAGCTTTGTTTTGAACTGATAGATTAAAAAATAGTATAATCTAGGGGCTAACAACAACAACGCATATGATACCCTACCAACTTTACCCTTACACGCATTACTAAATATTTTATAATTAATAATAAATTGAAAGATAAAATATTAAAAAAATGAAAATCCTGGTTAAAATTTTTTAATGCAACAATAATGAAGTGTGCTGGTAAAAGTTTTATTTTTACAATTTTTATATTCGCATCTTATTTCATTTTGAAGCTTTAGATTTAGGAGATGAAAATTTGAATAAATTATAGTAAAAATAGAAATAGTTCAAATGTTGACTATATATCCTTCCGAAACAACTATGTATTTAAGTTTTCTGGAGCCAGACATAGAAGCTATTGAATAATTTAAGAGCTATCAAAGTAATTACTAATTAATACTATTAAAAATTTATTTATTTAACTGCTATCAACTAATCATCTAATAATTAAATTTGGAAATTAGTGCGATTGTCAGATATATTGGTTTTTTGAGATTATTCAAGAGGCGCACATCCTTGAAATTATTGGGGCGGGGGGACTTTCAAGAGTCTTCCAAAAGGGGCAACAAATTTTTATGAATTCCTACTCCTCTCTTGTTTATTCTATTTCATTCTTAATTAAACTTAATGTAAACTTTAACCCCCGCCCTATTAAGCTTAACGTCAACAATGAATGAGGACTTATAAATAGCAACATGCATAACAGAATTTTCTCCCTTCAAATAGAATCGCATCATCTCCAAATTATGTGTAGAAAAGGGGTAAAGATTAATTAATAAAAAAAAATTGAAAATTTTATTGAATGAAAAAAAATCAACAAATTTTAGTAAAAAAAATAATTTAATTAATTATGTACAGTGTTACTTACAAATTTAACAATTGAACATTATAAAAAAATAGAGTATTTTTATTTTTAAGCGGAATAGCTAGTCAAAATATTCATTCCCAAATAGCTATTGTTGAAAAAAATTTCCTGACTTGAAAAAATTAGTTTTCAAATGTAACAAACGTACGGACAAAGATTAAAAGTGTGTTGAAAAAATTTTTTTAACACTAGTCCGACAATATTCATTGATATAAAATTGTAACGCTTGATAACTTTATTTCTCTCTCATTTAAAAACAAATAAATTTTCATTTTTGCAAAATGTTTGTTGTATTAAGTTATGTTAAAAGTAAAAATTTCAAAATAAAAAATGAAAACTTCAAATTGTGAGAGCCAGTGTGTTAATTAAAGTTTAAACATGATCTGCTAAGAATTGATGGAACTAAATGTTTACTTTGTGATTGATTTGAATAGCTGAACTTTGGTATCACTAAAAAACGTTCTGAAAATATTGAACTTATATTCCGCTAAAAACTAGTTTCTAATGAGATAAAATAAAAAAAAAGGAAAAAATGTGCAATAATGAATTTTATTTTATTTTTACTTGCTTCTAATAAATTTTTCAAATAATTTGGGAGTTATCCATCAAATTTTCAAATGTTATTTTTTTGTTTATGTATAAATTAAACAAAATTGGAAACAAAAATATTTAAAAAATTTATTTTTGATGGTAAATTTGGAAACATTTCCCCCCTCTCTGTGTGTAAACGCAAATGACATTTTTTGTTTTCTTTTTGCACACTTTATACCGTCACTGAGTTGTCTGTTTTAAAATATGATTTTTTGATCAAATCTAACATCTTCAGGTAAAGTTGTTGAACATCTTTGAGTATTCTCAAAATCTTCAAAAGACCAAATGTTTCTTCTCTTCCAAATTCCAAGTGTGACATTTTATTGTTAGGATCAATTTTACAAAATACATTTCATGCAGCAATAATAGAAAAAAATCATAAAAAGTCCAATGCCATTTCTTGCCTTTTATATTTGCTCAATATGACTAATAATCTATCCAACAAATCGACTCCTCCCATGCCTCTTTTATAAGAATATATCCAGTGGGGTTGGGCTATTTCCTTCTCACCACCTTTTACTCGTATTTTGACTTTATGAACAGGTTCTCGCGTTTCCCAATTACTTTCAATACAGTATCATGCCATTTTGCAATACAAACTTTGCCATTGGGACAAAAATCAAAAGATTCTTTTTTTTTGTAAATCTTTGTTATGAAAAAAGATGAAGCGCCTCCTATTCTATTTGTTCCACAGGCACGGATGTTCATATCAGCTAATTGAGAAAAACTAGAAAAAAAGGTTATAAAAGTATATTTCCTGGCATTTAAAACTTGAAAAAGACTTTACAACATCCATCATTTTTAAAACTGCACGTGAACCAAGTTGATGCGAAGATTTATTCATTTCTTTACCTTGATAAATTTGTAAATAATATTGATATCCATCACTACTGCATAAATATTATATTTTATAACCTAACCGTATTGGCTTTCCTTTTATAAACATCTTTGCACTGTGACGCCCAAAATAAGATATCATACGTCTATTGATAATTTTTCATGAAAGAGGCCAAAAGAAAACAAATTGTGATTTAAAAATTTGTATACAGGTGAAATTTTGTTCATTTTGTCTCTTTTTCTTATAATTTTGATTATCTGCAAAATGTAAATATTTTTTAATCTCTAAATACCTACCTATTTCTACTAATTTTACTCAAAACTAAAGGCACATTGAGATCAGGTTTAGTAGACCGGTAGTTTCGTTCTTCAGGTAAAATATGATATCCTGATAGTAATACAATCCCAATAAATATTTGCAATTCTTCTACAGAAAGTTTAAAATTATTGATATTTTTATCTCTTTGCATACAAAATTGTTTTCTGAATTATATAGGTGAAAATATTTTCTGAAAAAAAATTTCCAAATCAGGTAAGGTGTTTTTCCTTCAAAGTTTGTAAGATTTTCTCCCAGCAAAAGGCTTTCAGATAAAATTGGATTAGTAAAAAAAAAGTTTTACTCCACGTCTAGAAAATTTTTTTATTTTATTTAAAAAAATATCATGTTCCGCAACAGTGGGTGGTAAAAGGTTAACATCGTATTAACCAAAGGATTTTGAATTGCTTTCTAATGACCCTTTCTCCCAAATTATTATTTGTGGAAAGGTAAACTTATTTTTCTCACATTTTAACACGTTCAAATACGTACTATATCTAAGTAGCTTCAGTAAACTTTAAATGTGAACATTTGTATTTCGTGTATGATACGATTTCTGTCCTCCCTCATTTTAATTGACGTTTATATATAAAGTAACAACACTATAGAACACATGTTCGTTTTAAGCTTCTATATTGTTAATTTATTTTATTTTTTAGAATAGCAAGATTAAGTTTCCATTGCCTCATCGTACTGTAAGACAAAGAATAAGACCGAAGTTCACTACTCGCAGACCTCAAACCTGCTTTTAACTTTTTCTTTGAATAAATGATGGATTTTCTTCTTTTTTTAATCTAAAACCGTAATATTTTCCTTTTTAAATTTCATTGAAAAATTTGCATACTCATTAGATGACTAATTAAGTAAAGTATGTAAACAAAGACACCCTAATATATACATTGATCTTGCGAGACAACAGAATACATAAGGTATATGTAGCATACAAACATGGCTTTAGGAACTTCTTACTAAATGTGGTAAAATCGGGCAAAAAAGTACATCTAATAAAAACAATTTTAAATGTGTTTATGTAACTTGGAAGTATTAATAAAACCGTTTTTAAAGAGCGAACTTTGTCTTTAGGATATCAATTCTTGCTTTTCAAACAGATTAAATTTCTCGTTTTCATCATCACATTTTGCTTATAGTGACAATCTTTCATTAAACGCGCCTAATCTATTTTTATGCATTGAAAGTGGAATAAGATATATTCTAGTCTGTGTATTATATTTAACGCTAGAAAGTATTCCTAAAAGAATCACATGTCTATACTCATCGCGACCTTTGAAAGCCAATAATTGTTAAAAACTCAATAGATGGTATAACAAATATTTGGTATAAATATAAATATTCAAAACTCAAAATAATAACTCAACTTACTTGGGAAGTTAAAAATGTACTTTGGTTTTTCAATGTTCGTTACACGCATTTTTGAAACATGAAGCACAAGCGTGTTTGTTAGGTTTAAAAGTCATACATTTCACTGTTTTTTATCTTGTTTGAATCTCTCATCAATCATAGTTGTATAAGCTATCTGCAAGAATCTTCAAAATTTTCTTTTCTTTTTTTCGACATTGCCAAGTAAGTAATTTTAGTATTGCTTAAATGATTATACATATGATTGAAAACCTAAGGGATAGAGTCTTGTCTATATAATTTAGAGAAGTATATGTTACCGTTCTTTATTTAATTCTATATGAATTTAAATTCATATACATTTTCAAAAGCTATTTCTTAAGATTGAAGTTATTCGTTGTGTAAAAATAATTATTGGGCCTTAAGGCACTGACAATAGTGACTATGATTAAATACTTAAACATAAATCATCTAATTTTTTTTAAAAAATTCTACCCCAATTAAAGATGTCATCGGCATTGCGTTTGGACTATGCAAATTCTTGAAGTCTAAACAGCTGTTAATTGTAAAAGTATTTCATTAGGTTCGTCGTGATCGCTGTGGGGATTGTTGCACCATTTCATTATTAGCGCAATCTGAGATTCAAATAATATTTTCATTTGAGAGTGAATGAGTGTTTCCTTTTCAGCCCCTTGAATGGATCAAGAGGGAAAGTGCATTGGGCTTTGTTATTTTGTCTGTCCAAACTTGAATTATATTATTAGTGAGGAGTCAGTAAACCATATGTCGCAAAACAGTGGTCTCTGTAAAAATCTAGTGTTTCACAGAAAATCCGTTGGCAAATTTTTTATAAATAAAAAGTATTTCTTTTACCCAACTTAGTTTACGCTATAAAAATGATCTTCAATATTGATCTAAAACAAAGAGTTTGCAATTTTTTATTTAATTGTTTCGATTGGTTACGTTTTATTTTAAAATTGTTAAAAAATTTAATCATCGACTTTATATAAGCAACTCCATTTTTTGTATAAAGCCTCAATTTGCTAATGGACGGCGTTTTAAGACCTCAAGTTGCTTATTACTAATTTGTTAAATTTTATTTTTTTTAAATTGAACTCAGAATGAATCTTATTTCTTGTGAAAGAAAGAAATAAAGGCGATGTTTACAATTCCAAATGTCACGTGACTTCTAAAAAAATAAAAAAACTTTTTTTAACCCTATCAGTGACGAGGGCTATTTTAGCCTCCCCCCCCCCCCCCCTTCAAATAAAATTTCTATTGTAGATAATTGGCTAAATTATATGCCTTCAAACTTTTCCTAAAATTGTTAGCCGCATCTTTTGATACCATATTCATGGTAGTTGAATGACCCTCTAATGTTAAAAACCGTCAAAATTAAATGTACATTTTTTTCAACAAAATTTTTATATTATAATGCCTATAACTTATAACTTATTTATATTATATACACTCTTGAAAATTTTTAATCATATATTTATTGGAACACATAACAGTTATATATACATATTTTTCTAATAAACATTATAACTTTGTAGCAAATGTCAATTAAAAATGTGATTGATGATAAAATATGAAAACAGTCATTAAAATTTTAAATAAAAAATTTTTTTTATACCAACTCGATCATGCTGATCTAATTTCTCAACTCAGTTTTCGCTATTAGGGTGTGAAAATTAATGAAAATCTAAATCTAATTTGCGGTTTTCGCCTGAGAATTGTGTCCAAGCAGGGGCGCACATCCAGGGAGGGCGAAAATGACCTTGGCCCCCTAATAATTTTCGGGTCAGACTAAACACGACAAATAATTCTAAAGCACTACAAAAAAGGGTTTGATAAAACCCACGAAGCACCGCAAAATATGCCAAATAGTTCTAAAGCACTACAAAAAAAGGGTACACTAAAAATTCTAGAAATAATCAAAACACGGCAAATAATTCACTACAAAAAAGATCTTAAAAATTCCTCAAAATACCGCAAAAATCCCTAATCACCTCAAAAAATTGCAAAAAACAACAAATATTTCTAAAGCACTACAAAAAAGATCCTTAAAACTTTCGAATTTTTTTTGGGGTTTTTAGTCTAACCATCTTTTTTTATAATGCTTTAAAACTATTTGCCATATTTTGGGGAGTCTGACCGTTCGAATACATGATAATGTAAGATAAGAGAATAAAAGAAGGAATGTAGACTTTCGAATCAATCAAACATCATGCCAAGCTGCTCTGAAATTCTTATCAAACATATTTTACAGACGATGCGTGAGAGCTATATAATAATAATCCATTGTTTCAATATTCACACACTAAGCAATGTTTATCACAGTGTCTCCTCCTTGTAGTATTTTTGAGCAAACACATGTTGATGATCCACTAGATTTTCTCATCTTCTGTCACAGTGATTCTATTTCTCTTTCTCTGTTTTTCTCTTCCGCTTTCTCTGCTAAAACTCAATCGTTCACTGAAGCTCTCTTCTTTCACTCAAGCCCTCTTCTCTTGTTTTAACCCTATTAGTGCTGGGCAAAATTTGTCCGCTCAAGTGCAGGGGTGGGGCGTAAAGTGCCCCCTATTTTTCTCAGATATTAATAAGTTTTTATTAATATTTTTAATGTTACATATATATTTCAACTATGCTGAATTCAGTGGTGATGTTCATTTTTTATCAAAATCAATCAAATCTGTCAAAAAATTGATTTATATTTGACAGCTCATCTCAAAAAGGAACTTTTTATTTAAATAATTATATAAAGTTTTTTACACATGTATACCCATTTTCAAATATGCTAAATTCAGTGGTGATATTCATTTTTTATGAAAATCAATCAAACCTGTCAAAAAATTGGTCTAAATGTGACAGCTCATCTCAAAAAGGAACTTTTTATCTAAATAATTATATAAAGTTTTTTACAAATGTATACCCATTTTCAAATATGCTGAATTCAGTGGTGATATTCATTTTTTATGAAAATCAATCAAACTTTCAAAAAATTGATCCAAATGTGACAGCTCATCTCAAAAAAGAACTTTTTATCTAAATAATTATACAAAGTTTTTTACAAATGTATACCCATTTTCAAATATGCTGAATTCAGTGGTGATATTCATTTTTTATGAAAATCAATCAAACGTGTCAAAAAATTGATCTAAATGTGACAGCTCATCTCAAAAAGGAACTTTTTATCTAAATAATTATATAAAGTTTTTTACAAATGTATACCCATTTTCAAATATGCTGAATTCAGTGGTGATATTCATTTTTTATGAAAATCAATCAAACCTGTCAAAAAATTGGTCTAAATGTGACAGCTCATCTCAAAAAGGAACTTTTTATCTAAATAATTATATAAAGTTTTTTACAAATGTATACCCATTTTCAAATATGCTGAATTCAGTGGTGATATTCATTTTTTATGAAAATCAATCTAACGTGTCAAAAAATTGATCTAAATGTGACAGCTCATCTCAAAAAGGAACTTTTTATCTAAATAAGTAAAGTTTTTTACACATGTATACCCATTTTCAAATATGCTGAATTCAGTGGTGATATTCATTTTTTATGAAAATCAATCAAACTTTCAAAAAATTGATCCAAATGTGACAGCTCATCTCAAAAAGGAACTTTTTATCTAAATAATTATACAAAGTTTTTTACAAATGTATACCCATTTTCAAATATGCTGAATTCAGTGGTGATATTCATTTTTTATGAAAATCAATCAAACGTGTCAAAAAATTGATCTAAATGTGACAGCTCATCTCAAAAAGGAACTTTTTATCTAAATAATTATATAAAGTTTTTTACAAATGTATACCCATTTTCAAATATGCTGAATTCAGTGGTGATATTCATTTTTTATGAAAATCAATCAAACGTGTCAAAAAATTGATCTAAATGTGACAGCTCATCTCAAAAAGGAACTTTTTATCTAAATAAGTAAAGTTTTTTACACATGTATACTAGGGGTATGACAAATTTTTTTTTTAAATTTTTTCTCTTTCCCCCTACTACTACACGTGGAGATTTTCTTTTTATATTAATAAAATATTAAAATCAATCAAAAAAAATTTTAAAATGTCACCCCCCGCCAAGTTTTTATTAATTTATATTATTTTATTTATATTTTATTTATTTTGTTTTACTTTTTGCAAACTTCTAAATGAAATCCTTGTAAAACTTTTCGTCAAAGTATATTTTATAGTCTATGATACTATTTTGAACCCTTTTGTTTGAAACCTGAATTAAATAAAATAATGTATTATTTTTTCATTGCTTTTCATTTTATAAAATTTAAAATTATATTTGTTTTTTTATTTAGAAATAATTTTTCTAGTTATATTAATTAAATTTTAAAGTTTTTAATGTCAAAAAACGCAGTTTCTTCAGAAAAAAATAAAAAAATTTGGTCATAAAATCTTTTACAATTTCAAGGATATAAAACATCAAGAAAGTATACTATTGTTCACAGTCTTGATCAAATGCATAAAATTCCAATGGAGAAGCACATCCTAGACAGATATAAAACTTTAACTTGCTCGATAAAGAATAAAAAAGAAAGAATTTCAAAAATTTCAAAAGAAATACGATTTTTATGGGAAAAGCTAAACTTACCAATTCAAAAAGGCAAATCTACAGTTGAAAGAAAAGGTGGAGCTTTAATAGATAAGTTTGAAAAACACAGTCGAAGACCTGGAGACTATGACTTTACTGAAATGTTTAATGTTACAGATGAAAAAGGAGAATGGTTCTGTAAAGAAGATAAAGAGTTTTATCATTTACAAATTTCAACAAAAGGTAAAGTAGGCTATTGCAGCACTAAGGAAGATACAAAAAGCATTCATCCTAGAAAACTAAAATTATTTAAAACTAAAACAGAAAAAGCTAATAATTTTAATGAAGAAGTTACTACTGAACATATTTTTGAAGCTGAAGATCGATATAAAAGTGATGAATCTAATATTAGTGAAGATTCAAATGAAACTTCAAATTTCAAAAGACACCAAACTGATTGTGCAGTACGCTTAGTGATGACAGCAAAACTCAGTACAAGAAAAGCTCACACAGTTTGCAAAACATTATTTGAAAGCGGTATTTCGGTGCCTACTCCTTCACAAAGTGGCGTTTACAAAGCTGTCATTAAAAAGAGCGAAAATGTAAAATTAAACTTTAAAAAAATTTTGAAAGAGGAAAATTGGTGCTTGCATTTTGATGGAAAGACTGTAAAAAATAAAGAATATCAAGTAGTTATTTTAAAAAATGAAAAGAAAGAAGTCAAATTAGCTGTAATAGAATTGATGAATTCAAAAGGTAGAACAATATTTAATGGAATAAAAAGTGTTATTGATGAATATGAACTGTGGGCTTCAATAAAAATGATTGTATCTGATACAACTGCAGCAAATACTGGAAAATATCTTGGTGCAGTTACATTTTTACAAAATCATTTTGAAGAAATTGGTTTGAAAAAACCTGTTTTCATAGGATGCCAGCATCATATTCTTGACACATTATTAAAGCATGTTTTAAATGATTACTTTAGAGAATCAACATGTTCACCAAATTTAAACTATTTTTTTATCCCAATTATAGCAAAACAATACGATCAACTCAAATCCTCTTTTGAAAATATAGGCGAAGAATTAAAAAAAGAAATAAAATCTCGATGGAGAGATGACATGTCTTTTCTTGATCACTTAGTTTCATGTTATAAAGTTTTTAAAAAGTCTAGAAGTTTTCCAAGAGTAAAATTCCAAACACTTCCTTCCTTGAACAATGCAAGATGGAATTCGAGGGCGATTTATACTTTGCTTACTTTTATTCTTTTGCCAGAGTTTAGGAAAAGTGTTGAGGCAGCGTGTGAGTTCATTTGTAGTTCTTGGGCTGACATTTGGTTTTCTGCTCATTATTTCAATTCAACTGATTTTGAAAACCTTTCAGAAGCTTGTAAGGGTCATCCAAAAGCTGTGAAATCATTGAATAAATTTTGGTCTAAAGAGCTATCCCCTATACCGACACAGCGTTCGAATATTAGCGCAGAACGTGCAATTAAAGTTATGCAAGATCTACTTCCTTTTTGTCAATCTATTGAAAAAGTTAATTTAAAATTTCTATTAACAAACTCTCTTGAATAAATTTTTGATAATATTGAGAAAATTTCTTGAATAAATTTTTTTCTAATATTTTCAATAAATAAATAAAATGTTTATGAGTTAGAGGGTGACTTTTTTAAAAGATAACAAAAAATGATTTACATTTTTCTAACTTACGCATAAAAACTCCACAAAAAATAACATGGGGATGTACAGTTGTAAAATTTTCATACCCCTAATGTATACCCATTTTCAAATATGCTGAATTCAGTTGTGATATTCATTTTTTATGAAAATGAATCAAACTTTCAAAAAATTGATCCAAATGTGACAGCTCTTCTCAAAAAGAAGCTTTTTATCTAAATAATTATATAATGTTTTTTACACACATACACCCATTTTCAAGCATGCTGAATTCAGCGGTGATATTCTTTTTTTTTTTTATAAAAAGCAATTAAAGTTATCAAAGCATTGATTTATATATGACAGCTCATCTTAAAAAGAAACTTTTTATTTAAGTAATAATATAAAGTTTTTTACACATATATACCCATTTTAAGCATGCGTAATTTAGTGGTGATATTTATTTTTTTATGAAAATCAATCAAAACTGTCAAAATATTGATTTATCCCAAAAAGAAAGGATCAGGCACGGTTTTTTGAATTAGAGAATTACGTTTAATAGAAAGTATAGGGAGGTGATGAAGTTTACCGTGCATGGCATTTTACACACATATTCCCATTTTCAAGTAGGCTGTGTTTACTGGTTATATTCCTTTTTTTAATAAAAAATTAGTCAAACCTGACAAAATAATTTAAATAGGCATGTCAAAATTAAAATTTTTATTCTTATAAAAAGTTTTTTATACATTTCAAGTATGTAGAATTTAATGGTGATGTCATTTTTAATGAAATCAATAAAACCTGTCAAAAAAATCGATTAAACCTGTAAATCAATGTCAAATATATAAACATAAAAATAACTTCTACTTGCAGTATTTCTCTGGTAATTATTTTCTCAATTCATTTAATAAATCTAACTTTAGGTGTTTAATTCACTCAAAATATTTCATTCTACAGTAACTTATGTAACTCGATAGGACCTCCATCTTTTGGGCTACAAATTCGTTATCGGTCCGTAATCTCTACGTCATATAATTTACAGTATGTAATTTTGCTATTCATTCTATGATGATCCTTTCTTGGTATTTTTAATGAAATCAATAAAACCTGTCAAAAAAATCGATTAAAGCTGTAAATCAATGTCAAATATATAAACATAAAAATAACTTCTACTTGCAGTATTTCTCTGGTAATTATTTTCTTAATTTATTTAATAAATCTAAATTTAGGTGTTTAATTCACTCAAAATATTTCATTCTACAGTAACTTATGTAACTCGATAGGACCTCCATCTTTTGGGCTACAAATTCGTTATCGGTCCGTAATCTCTACGTCATATAATTTACAGTATGTAATTTTGCTATTCATTCTATGATGATCCTTTCTTGGTAGCTTTTTTTTCATTAGGAATTTATATTCTTCAATGTGTGTTCGAAAAATTTTTTATAATGATAAAATTACTTTTTTCTTCTCAAAGCATTCTGATTAGAGAATCTTCTTGATGATCTTAGACTTTTTTTTATCAGGCCTGAATATTTGTCACCCAATCTCATTTCAAAGGTTTTTTTCTGACGAATCATTCGTGATGTTCATTGTTCAATTACAAAAAGTTGTCCACGTTCTTCATTTAAAAAATTATCTTTTTGACCCAAAAGGAATAATATGGACAAATTCAATTTAAATTAAAAATATCTTGATAGTGACTAAATTCTCACATATTGGCATCTGTGCTATTTTTGATAAATCTGACCTATTCTAAATTTTCAGATTTCCTACCCATCTTAGCTAAATGTTAATTGTAATCCTCGATGATAAGCTATAGATTTAAATATTTTTCATTTGTAAAAGAGGAACTTCTTTTTCACAGTCAAAATCTTTTTTGAAGCATCTAATATTATATAATTAAACCACTTTCTAGTTCATTAGAACATGGTAGATCTTCCATTTAGTCAAGATACATATTTTTTTTAAAATTATTTGTTTTGATCACATGTTCTCTTTTCAATTAGTTTTCAACTTGATTCTTTCTCTCATACAAATTTTCAAAAGATTTTATAATACGTTTTGTTTTGTTTTAAATAAATATTTCATACTCAAGATGATTGTAGAAAGCATTATAAGCCAAAATATACAAAAAAAAAGTATATTTTTACTATATACCTAATATGCAGCCATTTTTTGAAAATTTTTTTACAGAACTGATTTTCAGGCATACATTACTAATTCAATTGCCACTTCGAGATATTTTTTAACCGTATTATCCAAAATCCAGTACAGAAATAAAATAAGCATAATCGATTTGTTATAAAATTGATATTTTATTTTTTTGAAGACAGTATCTAGAAGTAAACCCCAGATCTGATTGAAGCTTTCAGATATTTTAGAACCATAAATGCCAAACATGAGTCCAAAAATGAAACCAGCATCTTCCATTTAGCATAAAAACAGATATTTTATTTAAATTTCAAAAATATTTCTGCAGACATAGACGTAAATCGAACATTTGATTGACACTTTCAGACATTTAAAACCTCTAAATGCAAAAAATGATTTCAGAAATAAAAATTACCATGGTCCAATTGGTATAAAAACATATATTTCATGTAAAATTAGAGAGATTATTTTGTGATATAGTTTTCAGACATAAACCACAAATTTGATTGACACTAGCAGTAAAACCTCTAAATGCGAAAACTGTGTTCAGAAATGAAATCATCATGATCTATTTGCTATAAAAACATATATTTCATGTAAAATTTGAATCAATATTTTTGGAAACAAATTTTAGAACTAAACCGCAAATTTGATTAACACTTATAGGTATTTTCACATCTTAAATGTAAAAAATGAGTTCAGAAATGAAACAGCATGAATGATTTGGTATAAAACATATATTTCATGTAAAATTGAGAGAATATTTTTGGAGATAGCTTTTAGAAGTAAACCGCAAATTTGATTGACATTGACAGATATTTTAAAACCTCTAAATGTGAAAAATGAATTCAGAAATGAAAACAGCATCGTTGATTTGGGTATAAAAACATATATTTCATTGTAAAATTTGAATGAATGTTTTTAGAGACAATTTTTAGAAGTAAACCGCAAATTTAATTAACACTTATAAGTATTTTAACATCCTAAACGTAAAAAATGAGTCCAGAAATGAAACCAGCATGGCCGATTTAGTATATCACATATATTTTATGTAAAATGTGAAGGAATGTTTTTGGAGACAATTTTCAGAAGTAAACCGCAAATTTGATTAATACTTATAGGTATTTTCAAATCCTAAATGTAAAAAATGAGTCCAGAAATGAAAACAACATTATCGATTTGGTATAAAACATATATTTTATGTAAAATGTGAAGGAATGTTTTTGGAGACAATTTTCATAAGTAAACCGCAAATTTGATGAACACTTATAGGTATTTTCAAATCCTAAATGTAAAAAATGAGTCCAGAAATGAAAACAACATGATCGATTTGGTATAAAACATATATTTTATGTAAAATGTAAAGGGATGTTTTTGGAGACAATTTTGATAAGTAAACCGCAAATTTGATTAATACTTTTAGGTATTTTTAAATCTTAAATGTAAAAAATGAGTCCAGAAATGAAAACAGCATGACCGATTTAGTATAAAAATATGTAAAATTTGAGGGTATATTTAATTATATATATTTTTGATCAATCAAAATTTTGATTGACATTTTCTAAAAAGTAACCATGATTATTGAAAAAATTAAATATATAAAGTATTATGCGTTTCAAACTGTATATAAATATAAATTTTCAGGGTATTATATAATATAGATCCTAAGTTATAAGGTTAAGTATAGATAATGTCAAAATTTTGCTGAAAAATTTTAATTTTTGATTTTGATTGACAGTTTTGGACATGAAAGGGTCATTCAACTACCATGAAAATGGTTTCAAAAGATGCAGCTAGCGATTTTAGGAAAAGTCACAAAATATGAAGGCAGCCAATTTTCTACAATTAATTTTTTAGTGAAAGGGGACGTAAATAATAGGGTTAAGATTATAGCAGATTTTATTTTATCAATTCAAATGACCGCCTTCAACTCATACGACGATGCTAAACATGTAACATAATTTTAGTATAGCGCCAAAAAAATTAAGCCTGAAAATTTAAAGAATTCGAGCAAAAATCGCTTCTATCAGATTTATAAATTGATCCTTTACATTTGAACAATTATTGTTGAAGCGAATTAAAACATTTCGATAGATTCCAAAAAAATAATGGTGACGAGTTTTATTATTGAAAAGGGAGAAAGAATGCTTAGCTTGTGTCCAAATATGAGCAAGGAAGTTTGATGCTCAATTCCGAATCTAAGAACACGTATTGTGGAAGTTAGCACACTAACTTGTTTTTTTTGTGCTCTCTTCTTTCATTCAAGCCCTCTTCTCTTGTTAAGCTCTCCTAACTCATTCAGCTCTCTTCTCTCTAGTTACGTAGCTAGGCTGGGCATGAGGACCGTGCCCACTCCCATATGTACCTCATGGTGCCCAATGCATCTTATGCGATATTAGTTTTTGAAAATTTCTCCAATGAAAGGATCAAGAAAGTATAAATAATGCTGCGCAAGTTTTTTGTTTTTAAATTGTGCCCCCCCCCCCCCCCTCCACCTATCAACTTTTTCATGGCTACGCCACTGCTTTTGTCTAATTTGCATTTAGAGTTAAATTAAAATAGTTTTCAATCATTACAATTTTATATCAATGAATATTGTTAGACTCGCGCTAAGAATTTTTTTCAACAAAGGTCACTTAATCTTTATCACTACGTTTGTTACATTTTGTAACATTTGAAAACTTTAATATTTTTAAGTCAAGAAATTTTTTTCAATAGTTATTTGGGAATGAATATTTTGACTAGCTTTCAGTTTAAAAGCAAGAATACTCTATTTGCTTAACATTTGAGCAGAGATATTTTTTATAATGTTCGATTGTTAAGTAACACTGTACATAATTAAATCTTTTTTTTAAAGAAAATTTGTTGATTATTATAATAAAAATATAATATCGAAACAAAATGTTTCAGTTGGTAGAAATGTACTCTATTTATGACGCTTTCAGAATTTTATTTGTAGACAGAAATATTAAAAAAAACGTAATGATTTTCTTTTCTCGTATACTTTGATTTATGTTAGTTTAAATAATTTTTTAATGATTTTGTGTTTTTAGACTAAAATAATTTTATAAAAAGTGATTAAATTACCATTTTTGTATACTATGATTCTTTACAATATGTAAAAAACACCCTATAAGGGTTAGCTACTTAAACGTTGGCTTTTGCTTCTTATAAAAACCTGAAAATATCAAATAAACTCTCATTCTTTATCCTCTTATTATTTTGAAATTATTCTGAGAACAGAAGATTCCATTTTAAAATAGTGAAAATTGCTTTATTAGTTTATTTTGTTTCCTTTCTCTCTTATGTTAATTATCTAGCAAATTTTTCAATTTTGAGTAAAAGGTAAGGTGGATGTATTTTCATTGACCAGGCATGATGTACCGCTTATGTCAAACTATGAACAAATTCGTATCGATGAGAAATCGAATCCAGAGGATTCCGTGCTTTGTCCATCATCTCAACCAACCTGCCATGCCACCCATAGATAGAGTATGCTGTAGGGGATACGTCAAATTAGTTTTCAAAAAACTTAAGTTATGCACTAAAATTTTTTAGTTTTTGTTGAAGCTCTATAACTTTTTCTGATAGACTTTTTTTCCTTAAAAGTTATTATAAAAGGGAAATCATTGCAAAATGTTAAGTTATTTTACTTTATGTAGCTTGTATAAATTTAGCTTTTAAACTATTTTTGAATGTTGCTGAAAAAATGAAATAATGCAATCTTAATTTATTGTTTTTTATTTGTTTGCACACTTATAACTTCATGTTATACCCGTGCCCCTGAATCAATCACATTTTTTCATATAAACATCGCACGGTGTCTAGTAGACTCTTTGCCTTCAGGCTACATTCACTCATATAAAACTATCCAACCTTCAGTTATTTGTTTTCAGTTGTTTTCTTTATGAATCAAATATCTTTTCATCAATTCCTGTAATGTGCCTGGTAGACTACTTCATTTTCAAATGAAAAGCCTATTCACCCCCCCCCCCCCCACCCCAACAATTTTGGATTTTTTTAAACTAGTGTATATTCTGCAAATTTAATTAAAATATTTTCGCTGGAAGTATAGTATTTAAATTCACCAAATTTGTAAAAAAATATAAAGTAGTCTTATAAATTTAGGACTTTAGGTATGCGCTTGCTTGAATATTTGGTCTCCCGTGGTATTTCCAGACCACTAATTTTAAAAATTACAACAAAAAAATTTCGCCCCAATAATTTTGAGGATGTGCGCCCCTGGTATAAACATCGTAGGGTGTCTAGTAGACTCTTTTCCTTCAGACTACATTGACTCATAAAACTCTCCAACATTCAGTTATTTGTTTTCAGTTGTTTTCTCTATCAATCAAATATCTTTTCATCAATTCCTGTAATGTGCCTGATAGACTACTTCATTTTCAAATGAAAAGCCTATTCGCCCCCCGAACAATTTTGGATTTTTTAAAGTAATGTATATGCGATATGCAAATTTAATTAACATAACATAACATAAGTTTATTAGCGAAAGAAAGAAAGGCAAAAAGCCTATAGTAAGTATTCGCTTCATACTTTTGAAAATCAACGCGTTCTTTCATGCTCAAACCTTCTATTTTTCCAAAACTCATCAAGTCTGTTCTTGAAGATGTTCAAAGATGGAGCATCAACAACAAAATCAGGCAAAGAATTCCAATCATTTATCATTCGTTGAGAAAAGTATTTTTTCAAAAATACCTTCTTGCAATGTCTTTTTTTAAATTTGGAGGAATGAAATCTTTGAACTCTTTCAGAAAATTCAGGTAAAACTTGAGAAGTTAAGTTAAACTTTTCTTTTACAATGTTGTAGGATGTCACCATATCATTCCTTCTAAACCTGTATAACATTGAAGGCAAATTCAGTTTTTTCAGTCTTTCTGTATAACTAAGATCTTTCATTCCTACTATCTTTTTTGTGATTGTTCTCTGGACTCTTTCAATATTTGCAGCATCACAGGAGTGAAAAGGAAATGCAACAACATTTCCATACTCTAAAATAGGTCTAATCAGTGTTTTATATAAAAGGGGTGCTATGTTGGCATCAAATAAAGCAAAACTTCTATGAACTCTATGAAAGGCTTGGAAAGCTTTAGTGACTCTTGTTGAAATATTTTCTCTTGGGTCGAGGTTAGAATTCACTATCACCCCTAAGTCTTTCTGTGAATCAACTTGTTTAAGTTTTTGGCCACCAATGAAAAACGAATGATTACTTTGTAATCCAATTTGTAAATGAGTACATTTATTCAAGTTCAGTTTCATTTCCCATACACCAATGAAAAACGTCAATCAAATCTTTCTGCAAGCAATTTCTACCATCTTTGTCACACACATTGTAAATCTTGATATCATCGGCAAATACCTTTATCTTTGACTTTATTACGTTTAAGAGATCATTAAGAAAGATATTAAAGAGTAGAGGACCTAGCACAGACCCTTGGGGTACTCCACTCAACACTTGCTTTTCATCAGAATACATACCATTTACTGAAACAATTTGTTTTCTATCTTCAAGATAATTTTTCAATAAAGCAAGTAGATTGCCCTTTATACCAAATGACTCAAGTTTATCTGACAAATACTTATGTGAGATAGAGTCAAAAGCCTTGTGAAAATCTAAGTAAATTACATCAATAGAATCATTTCCCTCAAGCAGGTTGACTAAATAATTTTGAAACTCCAATAGATTGGTTATCGTAGATTTTCCATTAATAAATCCATGCTGGTTGGAATTAAAAAGTTTGAAGTTTTTTATATGTGATAAAATTTTATCGGCTATGAATGTCTCGAATACTTTAGATAGAACTGGACTAAGACTTATTGGCCTGTAGTTTTGGCAAAATTTTCGATTTCCACTCTTCAAAACTGGTGTGACTAATGCAATTTTCCAAACATCCAAAAAAATTTTTTCCTCTAGTGACTTTTCAAAAATCATTTTGACAGGTATGGCTAAAACTCGAGAAAGTTCACTAATGACATACGGGTGTAACTTATCAGAGCCAGGAGACTTAAATTTATTTAATTTTTCTAACTTGCTATGTATTTCAACTATGTTAAAATCTAAACTATCTATTATAGAGTTACATACAGGCAAGAAACTTGAATTGTCATTATGAGAACCCGAATTCGAAGAACAATAATTGAAATATTCACTAAAAACATTGGCTCTTTGGGTATTAGTAGTAGTAGGTAAATCATTATGATCAACTAGTTCAGCAAAATTATTTCTGTTCTTCTGATTTATGTAGGACCAAACCAACTTAGGACTATATTTATATTTTGAAAGAAGTTTGCTTTCATGAGATATTCTAGCCTTACGAGTCTCTTTTCTCAAAATGTTCGATATTTGTCTGTATTTGTCATAGATATGTCTATGTCTAAATTTAGTATAAGCCCGAAAAAGTTTTTTCTTTTTTTTTAGAAGAGAGATAATTTTTTTAGTAAAATAAACTTTGACTTTTAGGTGAGATTTCCTCAAAGGAACGTACTTCTCTATAAGTGAATATAGTTTATTAGTAATTCAAATATTTTCGCTGGAAGTATAGTATTTAAATTTCACCAATTTTGTTAAAGTAGTCTTATAAATATAGTTATGTGCTGAATACACTCTATTTTAAAGGATTGCTTGAATATTTGGTCTCCTATGGTATTTCCAGACCACTAATTTTGAAAATTGCAAAAAAAAATTTCGCCCCCCAAGTAATTTTGAGGATGTGCGCCCCTGTGTCCAAGTATATTAATCAAATTTTAAATAAAATATATATTTTTATATTAAATCAACCATACTGACTTCATTACCGTACTCAATTTTCGTAAAATGTCTAAAAGTATTTGCAGTTTAAGTCAGAGAAAGTGTCTCCAAAAACATTTGTACACATCGAACATGCAGATTTTATTTCTCCACTCAATAATGCTGATTTCATTTTTGGACTTAGTTTTCGTAATTAGAATATGAAAATGTCAATCAAATATGTTAGTTTTGCATGAACATTTCTTTAAACATTTATTCACATTTTAAGTAAAATATTTTTTAAACTAAATTGTCGATGCTGATACAATTTTTTGGCTAAGTTTTTACCATTAATGTGAAAAAATGAGTCAGTGTGGAATTATCAATCAAATTTAAATTTTGGATAAAAACTGAAATCAAAAAATTGAGGATAAAATTCTGACTAAAAATATCCCTAAAATTTAAAATAAATTTTTAATACAATATATTGTCCATGTTTTTCATTTCTGAAAAAAAAGACAGAATCAACAAAGGGATTCTCTTCAATAGAAAAGTTGTGAAATCGTTTAAATTCTGAGCTAAATAAATCTCTAAATAATCTCTGATGAACGTAGAGCTATCAAGGTAGAATCAGTTTACAATTAAGAGAGAAATTAGACAATATAAAGTATAAGAAAATGAAGTAGACTAAAAGCTGAGAGAGAATTTGTAAGCAAAACAATAGAGGTCGGATTGAGATTTATAGTTCAAAGCTCCCTATTTAATTAGTAAACTAAGGGAAGGATAAAATAAAGAACAAGAATCAAACCAAGGAGGGCTAACCGTGATCATTTTAGTTAGATTAGCAGTCAGTAATATTTTTCACCATGTATTTTACAACAAATTTTATAATTTTATTGCTAAATTTATTATTTATCATTAAATATATTATAATATAAATAATCTATCTATAGACTTATCATTGAAAAATTTTATGAGAACTAAAATTTGATTAGAAAAGATTATAATTAGAAGAGATTAGCTTTGATTAGAAATTTGGTCCCATTCGTATTTATGAGATATGGATAAATTTTATCGGTTGTGCTTAAATATATAAAAGTAAATGTAGTGTTGAACTAAGTAAATATATAACCATTTTAACCACATTGAAACGTAGTATTCATTACATGTGTATATATGACAAAAATAATGTCATGATGAAATAGAAAAAGGTCGACTTGCTAAATGGGACGGAAATTGTCCAAAAATTATAAAAAATATATCTGACCACAAATATACCAAAGTTAAGCTGTAACCGCAATTTAAATCTTGAGTAACAAAAGTATTTTCAGAATCAAATTGAGCATGTTTGATTGCTGTGTATGTATAAGTTTATTTTAATAAAATGAGAAAATGCGTTTTCCATTAAGTCACCTGTGAAAGCTAATTAATTTACTGACAGATAAAATATTTTGAGTGAATAAATCAAAAAAAGTTGGTTTATTAATTAAATTAAGACATTATTAACCCAAAAAATGTTGCATGTATAATATATTTTCAAGTTTATATATTTGCCATTGATTGACAGATTTGATTGATTTTCATGAAAAATAAATGACACCATCAGATTCACAATCAATTATTTAGTGGGTTCTCGCGAGATTTTGTAAAAATATTCAATGGTTTAAGAAAAAAGAAGGCTGGATAAAATAGCACCCCCCCCCCCCCCCCCGTCACCGAGGAAATGAAAATAGACCGTCACGAATGGGGTTAAGACATGCCTATAAGAAGTGAAAACAACACTCTTTACAATCATTGTAAAACTACATTTTTTGTGCTTGATTAAAATTGTTGAAGATTTCCAATTTTATCATTATAAAACAATTACAAGCAATATAGAGAAAAAAAATTATATATTGTCATTTTTCATACTTTGATATAATTCCTTAAAAAGAACTTTGGCGTGTGAAATTTCACTTAAATTTACAAATGCCCATCACATTCAGACGAGCATGGCTCCTAAGTACAACTAAACATGTTCCTAAAAAGTCTTTCAAACTAAAGCGTTTTATTTCAAATTTAATTTCTTTTGTAAATCCTAATTATATAGAGCATGAAACTATGTAAACAAAAAGCTACACTAAATTTCGGGTAGAACGTGCTAGTAAATACGCTGTAATCCTGACCGATCATTGGATTATCGAATTCCATTATTGACCTAAATCTTTCGCAAACATGTGGCCAACATGATCAAAGACTCGGATGAAGTCATTGAGCGCATCCTAAAGTGCTTGCAAAGGATTCAACTTGAAAAAACACTCAAAATAATTTGTATTTCTTAGGTCACTCCCTTTCATGTTTTGTCCTCAATTACCAATCAAATCAAGCATCATTCGAGGATACTACAATAAAGATATTCTCAATTTTCAAGTCTAAGTTGTTAATATTGTCTCTCAATCGATGTGTTTTTTCTCCAATCTGTAATATATAAACACTTCTAATAGTGTAACTAAAAATTATGATTTTTTACAAAATTTTAATTTTTCTCTTTTTTAATCTTTGATATACTACTACTATACAGGCTGACAAATGAATATTAGAAAAAATATCGAAATTTTTTACCAATTGATTTAGATCTCCTGGATTTCGTAAAATATAGAGAAAGTACACCGTAGTTTTAGTCAGGATGAAAATTCAGTAGAGAAAAAAGGACAGTCGTATTCTGGTTACATAGTGTAATATGTAATAAGTGCATTTTATGAAGCAGCAGATGAATTCAATTCCGAACATATTAAAAAATTTTACGCTGTCCAAACACCTCTTGATAAGTTTTTAGTTCTAATTTACAGGCTCCTCACAAAAGAGACAGGGCCAATCGCCAGAAGTCTAGCTAGAGGGGGAGTCTACCCATTTTTTGCCTTCGCTTGATTTAAATCCCTCGCTACGCCAACCTGTGCCATAGATTTGGAAAAGATTCAAGATGAATAAATGTTGTATCCAAAAATTTATAAATATTAAATTGATGTGTCCTTTTTCTTCACCCTGTGCTCTTTGTTTTCCTTTTTTGTAATGGAAGATTTGATCTGAAGAACACGAAAGTGTTTAAAAATTTTTTTGTCATATATTTTATTATAAGTTTTACTGTCTTCTACGATAAAATTAAGATTATCTTTTTATTTCTCACTCATCGAATTGAAGGATTTAAAATTTTTCAAAAAATAATTAAGTTCAGAATTTTAAACCTTTTTTTGTCAACTACACTGTGAAAAATCTGTTTAAATTCTAAACATATTTTAAACACAAAATCTCTCCTAAATTAGAAAAATTTTTTAGCTAAACATGTTTAAAGTACACGTGTTTAAAAATATGTGTTTAAATTTTATGTGTTTAATAAAAATATGTTTAAATTTCATCTGTTTAGAAATAACGTGCTAAAGTCCTATAAAGACATCATATAAACGAAACGTTCCCAAATTTCGAAACCTTAATTCAAAACATGTCAAATTACTTTCTTCAGAAATTAAATGTTTTACAGAATCTTTCTCTAGAAACAATTATCCCGCACTCGATCAAAAAATCTTGTAGTTGAAACTAAAAATAGAACATAAACAAAATGCTGCAAAGTTTATTTCAATTTTCATAAAAATATTTTTTTCAAACATTAAATATTTGCTTCCTTTAAAAAAGGGCTTTCATCTTTTAGAAGATATCTTTGAAAAAAGCCAATACTTTCAAAGCATTTTGGGTGGAATAAGTAAAAGACATTAAAATGGATCCCTTTTGTTCTAACAGTGAAATTTCTGATTGAAATTAGACAGCCTTTAGGTTAAAAACCCATAGGTACATATAAAATATAAATCTTAAGAAAAAAGTAATAATGCGAGGCTAATTTTCTTTTGGAGTATAGCTTATACACATGAACAAATATAAAAAGTCTGCATAAAACGTAAAAATTCAGGTCAATATTTTATAATTCATCATCATAAACTTAGATTTTACACATTTGAAGCCATTTCAGAAAAATCATCTAACACTCTCACTCAATGCAGACAGAAGTAGGAGATGGATATACACGCTGAAGTAAGGCAGTAAGAAGTTAGAAGTGGGAAAGAAGTGATGCATGTATCGGCAAGAGGATGGAGGAAAAAATAAGATGGTGAAAATTATGACGACAATATTGAGAAGTGATGATGATACAGGGGATCGGATTGAAAAATAGAAATATGGATGAAATGGCTTCAAATGTGTAAAATCTAAGTTTATGATGATGAATTATAAAATATTGACCTGAATTTTTACGTTTTATGCAGACTTTTTATATTTGTTCATGTGTTATTGTTCACTCCAAAAGAAAATTAGCCTCGCATTATTACTTTTTTCTTAAGATTTATATTTTATATGTACCTATGGGTTTTTAACCTAAAGGCTGTCTAATTTCAATCAGAAATTTCACTGTTAGAACAAAAGGGATCCATTTTAATGTCTTTTACTTATTCCACCCAAAATGCTTTGAAAGTATTGGCTTTTTTCAAAGATAAAAAGATGAAAGCCCTTTTTTAAAGGAAGCAAATATTTAATGTTTGAAAAAAATATTTTTATGAAAATTGAAATAAACTTTGCAGCATTTTGTTTATGTTCTATTTTTAGTTTCAACTACAAGATTTTTTGATCGAGTGCGGGATAATGGTTTCTAGAGAAAGATTCTGTAAAACATTTAATTTCTGAAGAAAGTAATTTGACATGTTTTCAATTAAGGTTTCGAAATTTGGAAACGTTTCGTTTATATGATGTCTTTATAGGACTTTAGCACGTTATTTCTAAACAGATGAAATTTAAACATATTTTTATTAAACACATAAAATTTAAACACATATTTTTTAAACACGTGTACTTTAAACATGTTTAGCTAAAAAATGTTTCTAATTTAGGAGAGATTTTGTGTTTAAAATATGTTTAGAATTTAAACAGATTTTTCACAGTGTAGTTGACAAAAAAAGGTTTAAAATTCTGAACTTAATTATTTTTTGAAAAATTTTATATCCTTCAATTCGATGAGTGAGAAATAAAAAGATAATCTTAATTTTATCGTAGAAGACAGTAAAACTTATAATAAAATATATGACAAAAAAATTTTTAAACACTTTGGTGTTCTTCAGATCAAATCTTCCATTACAAAAAAGGAAAACAAAGAGCACAGGGTGAAGAAAAAGGATACATCAATTTAATATTTATAAATTTTTGGATACAACATTTATTCATCTTGAATCTTTTCCAAATCTATGGCACAGGTTGGCGTAGCGAGGGATTTAAATCAAGCGAAGGCAAAAAATGGTCAGACTCCCCCTCTAGCTAGACTTCTGGCGATTGGCACTGTCTCTTTTGTGAGGAGCCTGTAAATTAGAACTAAAAACTTATCAAGAGGTGTTTGGACAGCGTAAAATTTTTTAATATGTTCGGAATTGAATTCATCTGCTGCTTCATAAAATGCACTTATTACATATTACACTATGTAACCAGAATACGACTGTCCTTTTTTCTCTACTGAATTTTCATCCTGACTAAAACTACGGTGTACTTTCTCTATATTTTACGAAATCCAGGAGATCTAAATCAATTGGTAAAAAATTTCGATATTTTTTCTAATATTCATTTGTCAGCCTGTATAGATCAAAGATTAAAAAAGAGAAAAATTAAAATTTTGTAAAAAATCATAATTTTTTAGTTACACTATTAGAAGTGTTTATATATTACAGATTGGAGAAAAAACACATCGATTGAGAGACAATATTAACAACTTAGACTTGAAAATTGAGAGTATCTTTATTGTAGTATCCTCGAATGATGCTTGATTTGATTGGTAATTGAGGACAAAACATGAAAGGGAGCGACCTAAGAAATACAAATTATTTTGAGTGTTTTTTCAAGTTGAATCCTTTGCAAGCACTTTAGGATGCGCTCAATGACTTCATCCGAGTCTTTGATCATGTTGGCCACATGTTTGCGAAAGATTTAGGTCAATAAATGATTTGTTATTGGAATTCGATAATCCAATGATCGGTCAGGATTGCAGCGTATTTACTAGCACGTTCTACCCGAAATTTAGTGTAGCTTTTTGTTTACATAGTTTCATGCTCTATATAATTAGGATTTACAAAAGAAATTAAATTTGAAATAAAACGCTTTAGTTTGAAAGACTTTTTAGGAACATGTTTAGTTGTACTTAGGAGCCATGCTCGTCTGAATGTGATGGGCATTTGTAAATTTAAGTGAAATTTCACACGCCAAAGTTCTTTTTAAGGAATTATATCAAAGTATGAAAAATGACAATATATAATTTTTTTTTCTCTATATTGCTTGTAATTGTTTTATAATGATAAAATTGGAAATCTTCAACAATTTTAATCAAGCACAAAAAATGTAGTTTTACAATGATTGTAAAGAGTGTTGTTTTCACTTCTTATAGGCATGTCTTAACCCCATTCGTGACGGTCTATTTTCATTTCCTCAATGACGGGGGGGGGGGGGGGGGGGTGCTATTTTATCCAGCCTTCTTTTTTCTTAAACCATTGAATATTTTTACAAAATCTCGCGAGAACCCACTAAATAATTGATTGTGAATCTGATGGTGTCATTTATTTTTCATGAAAATCAATCAAATCTGTCAATCAATGGCAAATATATAAACTTGAAAATATATTATACATGCAACATTTTTTGGGTTAATAATGTCTTAATTTAATTAATAAACCAACTTTTTTTGATTTATTCACTCAAAATATTTTATCTGTCAGTAAATTAATTAGCTTTCACAGGTGACTTAATGGAAAACGCATTTTCTCATTTTATTAAAATAAACTTATACATACACAGCAATCAAACATGCTCAATTTGATTCTGAAAATACTTTTGTTACTCAAGATTTAAATTGCGGTTACAGCTTAACTTTGGTTAATTTGTGGTCAGATATATTTTTTATAATTTTTGGACAATTTCCGTCCCTCAAGTCGACCTTTTTCTATTTCATCATGACATTATTTTTGTCATATATACACATGTAATGAATACTACGTTTCAATGTGGTTAAAATGGTTATATATTTACTTAGTTCAACACTACATTTACTTTTATATATTTAAGCACAACCGATAAAATTTATCCATATCTCATAAATACGAATGGGACCAAATTTCTAATCAAAGCTAATCTCTTCTAATTATAATCTTTTCTAATCAAATTTTAGTTCTCATAAAATTTTTCAATGATAAGTCTATAGATAGATTATTTATATTATAATATATTTAATGATAAATAATAAATTTAGCAATAAAATTATAAAATTTGTTGTAAAATACATGGTGAAAAATATTACTGACTGCTAATCTAACTAAAATGATCACGGTTAGCCCTCCTTGGTTTGATTCTTGTTCTTTATTTTATCCTTCCCTTAGTTTACTAATTAAATAGGGAGCTTTGAACTATAAATCTCAATCCGACCTCTATTGTTTTGCTTACAAATTCTTTCTCAGCTTTTAGTCTACTTCATTTTCTTATACTTTATATTGTCTAATTTCTCTCTTAATTGTAAACTGATTCTACCTTGATAGCTCTACGTTCATCAGAGATTATTTAGAGATTTATTTAGCTCAGAATTTAAACGATTTCACAACTTTTCTATTGAAGAGAATCCCTTTGTTGATTCTGTCTTTTTTTTCAGAAATGAAAAACATGGACAATATATTGTATTAAAAATTTATTTTAAATTTTAGGGATATTTTTAGTCAGAATTTTATCCTCAATTTTTTGATTTCGGTTTTTATCCAAAATTTAAATTTGATTGATAATTCCACACTGACTCATTTTTTCACATTAATGGTAAAAACTTAGCCAAAAAATTGTATCAGCATCGACAATTTAGTTTAAAAAATATTTTACTTAAAATGTGAATAAATGTTTAAAGAAATGTTCATGCAAAACTAACATATTTGATTGACATTTTCATATTCTAATTACGAAAACTAAGTCCAAAAATGAAATCAGCATTATTGAGTGGAGAAATAAAATCTGCATGTTCGATGTGTACAAATGTTTTTGGAGACACTTTCTCTGACTTAAACTGCAAATACTTTTAGACATTTTACGAAAATTGAGTACGGTAATGAAGTCAGTATGGTTGATTTAATATAAAAATATATATTTTATTTAAAATTTGATTAATATACTTGGACACAGGGGCGCACATCCTCAAAATTACTTGGGGGGCGAAATTTTTTTTTGCAATTTTCAAAATTAGTGGTCTGGAAATACCATAGGAGACCAAATATTCAAGCAATCCTTTAAAATAGAGTGTATTCAGCACATAACTATATTTATAAGACTACTTTAACAAAATTGGTGAAATTTAAATACTATACTTTCAGCGAAAATATTTGAATTACTAATAAACTATATTCACTTATAGAGAAGTACGTTCCTTTGAGGAAATCTCACCTAAAAGTCAAAGTTTATTTTACTAAAAAAATTATCTCTCTTCTAAAAAAAAAAGAAAAAACTTTTTCGGGCTTATACTAAATTTAGACATAGACATATCTATGACAAATACAGACAAATATCGAACATTTTGAGAAAAGAGACTCGTAAGGCTAGAATATCTCATGAAAGCAAACTTCTTTCAAAATATAAATATAGTCCTAAGTTGGTTTGGTCCTACATAAATCAAAAGAACAGAAATAATTTTGCTGAACTAGTTGATCATAATGATTTACCTACTACTACTAATACCCAAAGAGCCAATGTTTTTAGTGAATATTTCAATTATTGTTCTTCGAATTCGGGTTCTCATAATGACAATTCAAGTTTCTTGCCTGTATGTAACTCTATAATAGATAGTTTAGATTTTAACATAGTTGAAATACATAGCAAGTTAGAAAAATTAAATAAATTTAAGTCTCCTGGCTCTGATAAGTTACACCCGTATGTCATTAGTGAACTTTCTCGAGTTTTAGCCATACCTGTCAAAATGATTTTTGAAAAGTCACTAGAGGAAAAATTTTTTTTGGATGTTTGGAAAATTGCATTAGTCACACCAGTTTTGAAGAGTGGAAATCGAAAATTTTGCCAAAACTACAGGCCAATAAGTCTTAGTCCAGTTCTATCTAAAGTATTCGAGACATTCATAGCCGATAAAATTTTATCACATATAAAAAACTTCTAAACTTTTTAATTCCAACCAGCATGGATTTATTAATGGAAAATCTACGATAACCAATCTATTGGAGTTTCAAAATTATTTAGTCAACCTGCTTGAGGGAAATGATTCTATTGATGTAATTTACTTAGATTTTCACAAGGCTTTTGACTCTATCTCACATAAGTATTTGTCAGATAAACTTGAGTCATTTGGTATAAAGGGCAATCTACTTGCTTTATTGAAAAATTATCTTGAAGATAGAAAACAAATTGTTTCAGTAAATGGTATGTATTCTGATGAAAAGCAAGTGTTGAGTGGAGTACCCCAAGGGTCTGTGCTAGGTCCTCTACTCTTTAATATCTTTCTTAATGATCTCTTAAACGTAATAAAGTCAAAGATAAAGGTATTTGCCGATGATATCAAGATTTACAATGTGTGTGATAGAGATGGTAGAAATTGCTTGCAGAAAGATTTGATTGACGTTTTTCATTGGTGTATGGGAAATGAAACTGAACTTGAATAAATGTACTCATTTACAAATTGGATTACAAAGTAATCATTCGTTTTTCATTGGTGGCCAAAAACTTAAACAAGTTGATTCACAGAAAGACTTAGGGGTGATAGTGAATTCTAACCTCGACACAAGAGAAAATATTTCAACAAGAGTCACTAAAGCTTTCCAAGCCTTTCATAGAGTTCATAGAAGTTTTGCTTTATTTGATGCCAACATAGCACCCCTTTTATATAAAACACTGATTAGACCTATTTTAGAGTATGGAAATGTTGTTGCATTTCCTTTTCACTCCTGTGATGCTGCAAATATTGAAAGAGTCCAGAGAACAATCACAAAAAAGATAGTAGGAATGAAAGATCTTAGTTATACAGAAAGACTGAAAAAACTGAATTTGCCTTCAATGTTATACAGGTTTAGAAGGAATGATATGGTGACATCCTACAACATTGTAAAAGAAAAGTTTAACTTAACTTCTCAAGTTTTACCTGAATTTTCTGAAAGAGTTCAAAGATTTCATTCCTCCAAATTTAAAAAAAGACATTGCAAGAAGGTATTTTTGAAAAAATACTTTTCTCAACGAATGATAAATGATTGGAATTCTTTGCCTGATTTTGTTGTTGATGCTCCATCTTTGAACATCTTCAAGAACAGACTTGATGAGTTTTGGAAAAATAGAAGGTTTGAGCATGAAAGAACGCGTTGATTTTCAAAAAAGTATGAAGCGAATACTTACTATAGGCTTTTTGCCTTTCTTTCTTTCGCTAATAAACTTATGTTATGTTATGTTAATTAAATTTTCATATCGCATATACATTACTTTAAAAAATCCAAAATTGTTCGGGGGGGCGAATAGGCTTTTCATTTGAAAATGAAGTAGTCTATCAGGCACATTACAGGAATTGATGAAAAGATATTTGATTGATAGAGAAAACAACTGAAAACAAATAACTGAATGTTGGAGAGTTTTATGAGTCAATGTAGTCTGAAGGAAAAGAGTCTACTAGACACCCTACGATGTTTATACCAGGGGCGCACATCCTCAAAATTATTGGGGCGAAATTTTTTTGTTGTAATTTTTAAAATTAGTGGTCTGGAAATACCACGGGAGACCAAATATTCAAGCAAGCGCATACCTAAAGTCCTAAATTTATAAGACTACTTTATATTTTTTTACAAATTTGGTGAATTTAAATACTATACTTCCAGCGAAAATATTTTAATTAAATTTGCAGAATATACACTAGTTTAAAAAAATCCAAAATTGTTGGGGTGGGGGGGGGGTGAATAGGCTTTTCATTTGAAAATGAAGTAGTCTACCAGGCACATTACAGGAATTGATGAAAAGATATTTGATTCATAAAGAAAACAACTGAAAACAAATAACTGAAGGTTGGATAGTTTTATATGAGTGAATGTAGCCTGAAGGCAAAGAGTCTACTAGACACCCTGCGATGTTTATATGAAAAAATGTGATTGATTCAGGGGCACGGGTATAACATGAAGTTATAAGTGTGCAAACAAATAAAAAACAATAAATTAAGATTGCATTATTTCATTTTTTCAGCAACATTCAAAAATAGTTTAAAAGCTAAATTGATACAAGCTACATAAAGTAAAATAACTTAACATTTTGCAATGATTTCCCTTTTATAATAACTTTTAAGGAAAAAAAGTCTATCAGAAAAAGTTATAGAGCTTCAACAAAAACTAAAAAATTTTAGTGCATAACTTAAGTTTTTTGAAAACTAATTTGACGTATCCCCTACAGCATACTCTATCTATGGGTGGCATGGCAGGTTGGTTGAGATGATGGACATAGCACGGAATCCTCTGGATTCGATTTCTCATCGATACGAATTTGTTCATAGTTTGACATAAGCGGTACATCATGCCTGGTCAATGAAAATACATCCACCTTACCTTTTACTCAAAATTGAAAAATTTGCTAGATAATTAACATAAGAGAGAAAGGAAACAAAATAAACTAATAAAGCAATTTTCACTATTTTAAAATGGAATCTTCTGTTCTCAGAATAATTTCAAAATAATAAGAGGATAAAGAATGAGAGTTTATTTGATATTTTCAGGTTTTTATAAGAAGCAAAAGCCAACGTTTAAGTAGCTAACCCTTATAGGGTGTTTTTTACATATTGTAAAGAATCATAGTATACAAAAATGGTAATTTAATCACTTTTTATAAAATTATTTTAGTCTAAAAACACAAAATCATTAAAAAATTATTTAAACTAACATAAATCAAAGTATACGAGAAAAGAAAATCATTACGTTTTTTTTAATATTTCTGTCTACAAATAAAATTCTGAAAGCGTCATAAATAGAGTACATTTTTACCAACTGAAACATTTTGTTTCGATATTATATTTTTATTATAATAATCAACAAATTTTCTTTAAAAAAAAGATTTAATTATGTACAGTGTTACTTAACAATCGAACATTATAAAAAATATCTCTGCTCAAATGTTAAGCAAATAGAGTATTCTTGCTTTTAAACTGAAAGCTAGTCAAAATATTCATTCCCAAATAACTATTGAAAAAAATTTCTTGACTTAAAAATATTAAAGTTTTCAAATGTTACAAAATGTAACAAACGTAGTGATAAAGATTAAGTGACCTTTGTTGAAAAAAATTCTTAGCGCGAGTCTAACAATATTCATTGATATAAAATTGTAATGATTGAAAACTATTTTAATTTAACTCTAAATGCAAATTAGACAAAAGCAGTGGCGTAGCCATGAAAAAGTTGATAGGTGGAGGGGGGGGGGGGGGGGGGCACAATTTAAAAACAAAAAACTTGCGCAGCATTATTTATACTTTCTTGATCCTTTCATTGGAGAAATTTTCAAAAACTGATATCGCATAAGATGCATTGGGCACCATGAGGTACATATGGGAGTGGGCACGGTCCTCATGCCCAGCCTAGCTACGTAACTAGAGAGAAGAGAGCTGAATGAGTTAGGAGAGCTTAACAAGAGAAGAGGGCTTGAATGAAAGAAGAGAGCACAAAAAAAACAAGTTAGTGTGCTAACTTCCACAATACGTGTTCTTAGATTCGGAATTGAGCATCAAACTTCCTTGCTCATATTTGGACACAAGCTAAGCATTCTTTCTCCCTTTTCAATAATAAAACTCGTCACCATTATTTTTTTGGAATCTATCGAAATGTTTTAATTCGCTTCAACAATAATTGTTCAAATGTAAAGGATCAATTTATAAATCTGATAGAAGCGATTTTTGCTCGAATTCTTTAAATTTTCAGGCTTAATTTTTTTGGCGCTATACTAAAATTATGTTACATGTTTAGCATCGTCGTATGAGTTGAAGGCGGTCATTTGAATTGATAAAATAAAATCTGCTATAATCTTAACCCTATTATTTACGTCCCCTTTCACTAAAAAATTAATTGTAGAAAATTGGCTGCCTTCATATTTTGTGACTTTTCCTAAAATCGCTAGCTGCATCTTTTGAAACCATTTTCATGGTAGTTGAATGACCCTTTCATGTCCAAAACTGTCAATCAAAATCAAAAATTAAAATTTTTCAGCAAAATTTTGACATTATCTATACTTAACCTTATAACTTAGGATCTATATTATATAATACCCTGAAAATTTATATTTATATACAGTTTGAAACGCATAATACTTTATATATTTAATTTTTTCAATAATTATGGTTACTTTTTAGAAAATGTCAATCAAAATTTTGATTGATCAAAAATATATATAATTAAATATACCCTCAAATTTTACATATTTTTATACTAAATCGGTCATGCTGTTTTCATTTCTGGACTCATTTTTTACATTTAAGATTTAAAAATACCTAAAAGTATTAATCAAATTTGCGGTTTACTTATCAAAATTGTCTCCAAAAACATCCCTTTACATTTTACATAAAATATATGTTTTATACCAAATCGATCATGTTGTTTTCATTTCTGGACTCATTTTTTACATTTAGGATTTGAAAATACCTATAAGTGTTCATCAAATTTGCGGTTTACTTATGAAAATTGTCTCCAAAAACATTCCTTCACATTTTACATAAAATATATGTTTTATACCAAATCGATAATGTTGTTTTCATTTCTGGACTCATTTTTTACATTTAGGATTTGAAAATACCTATAAGTATTAATCAAATTTGCGGTTTACTTCTGAAAATTGTCTCCAAAAACATTCCTTCACATTTTACATAAAATATATGTGATATACTAAATCGGCCATGCTGGTTTCATTTCTGGACTCATTTTTTACGTTTAGGATGTTAAAATACTTATAAGTGTTAATTAAATTTGCGGTTTACTTCTAAAAATTGTCTCTAAAAACATTCATTCAAATTTTACAATGAAATATATGTTTTTATACCCAAATCAACGATGCTGTTTTCATTTCTGAATTCATTTTTCACATTTAGAGGTTTTAAAATATCTGTCAATGTCAATCAAATTTGCGGTTTACTTCTAAAAGCTATCTCCAAAAATATTCTCTCAATTTTACATGAAATATATGTTTTATACCAAATCATTCATGCTGTTTCATTTCTGAACTCATTTTTTACATTTAAGATGTGAAAATACCTATAAGTGTTAATCAAATTTGCGGTTTAGTTCTAAAATTTGTTTCCAAAAATATTGATTCAAATTTTACATGAAATATATGTTTTTATAGCAAATAGATCATGATGATTTCATTTCTGAACACAGTTTTCGCATTTAGAGGTTTTACTGCTAGTGTCAATCAAATTTGTGGTTTATGTCTGAAAACTATATCACAAAATAATCTCTCTAATTTTACATGAAATATATGTTTTTATACCAATTGGACCATGGTAATTTTTATTTCTGAAATCATTTTTTGCATTTAGAGGTTTTAAATGTCTGAAAGTGTCAATCAAATGTTCGATTTACGTCTATGTCTGCAGAAATATTTTTGAAATTTAAATAAAATATCTGTTTTTATGCTAAATGGAAGATGCTGGTTTCATTTTTGGACTCATGTTTGGCATTTATGGTTCTAAAATATCTGAAAGCTTCAATCAGATCTGGGGTTTACTTCTAGATACTGTCTTCAAAAAAATAAAATATCAATTTTATAACAAATCGATTATGCTTATTTTATTTCTGTACTGGATTTTGGAAATACGATTAAAAAATATATCGAAGTAGCAATTGAATTAGTAATGTATGCCTGAAAATCAGTTCTGTAAAAAATTTTCAAAAAATCGCTGTATGCAAATACAGGTATATAGTAAAAATATACTTTTTTTTTTGTATATTTTGGCTTATAATACTTTCTACAATCATCTTGAGTATGAAATATTTATTTAAAACAAAACAAAACGTATTATAAAATCTTTTGAAAATTTGTATGAGAGATGGAATCAAGTTGAAAACTAATTGAAAAGAGAACATGTGATCAAAACAAATAATTTTAAAAAAAATATGTATCTTGACTAAATGGAAGATCTACCATGTTCTAATGAACTAGAAAGTGGTTTAATTATATAATATTAGATGCTTCAAAAAAGATTTTGACTGTGAAAAAGAAGTTCCTCTTTTACAAATGAAAAATATTTAAATCTATAGCTTATCATCGAGGATTACAATTAACATTTAGCTATGATGGGTAGGAAATCTAAAAATTTAGAATAGGTCAGATTTATCAAAAATAGCACAGATGCCAATATGTGAGAATTTAGTCACTATCAAGATATTTTTAATTTAAATTGAATTTGTCCATATTATTCCTTTTGGGTCAAAAAGATAATTTTTTAAATGAAGAACGTGGACAACTTTTTGTAATTGAACAATGAACATCACAAATGATTCATCAGAAAAAAACCTTTGAAATGAGATTGGTTGACAAATATTCAGGCCTGATAAAAAAAAGTCTAAGATCATCAAGAAGATTCTCTAATCAGAATGCTTTGAGAGGAAAAAAGTAATTTTATCATTATAAAAAATTTTTCGAACACACATTGAAGAATATAAATTCCTAATGAAAAAAAAGCTACCAAGAAAGGATCATCATAGAATGAATAGCAAAATTACATACTGTAAATTATATGACGTAGAGATTACGGACCGATAACGAATTTGTAGCCCAAAAGATGGAGGTCCTATCGAGTTACATAAGTTACTGTAGAATGAAATATTTTGAGTGAATTAAACACCTAAAGTTAGATTTATTAAATGAATTAAGAAAATAATTACCAGAGAAATACTGCAAGTAGAAGTTATTTTTATGTTTATATATTTGACATTGATTTACAGGTTTAATCGATTTTTTTAACAGGTTTTATTGATTTCATTAAAAATGACATCACCATTAAATTCTACATACTTGAAATGTATAAAAAACTTTTTATAAGAATAAAAATTTTAATTTTGACATGCCTATTTAAATTATTTTGTCAGGTTTGACTAATTTTTTATAAAAAAAAGGAATATAACCAGTAAACACAGCCTACTTGAAAATGGGTATATGTGTGTAAAATGCCATGCACGGTAAACTTCATCACCTCCCTATACTTTCTATTAAACGTAATTCTCTAATTCAAAAAACCGTGCCTGATCCTTTTTTTTGGGATAAATCAATTTTTTGACAGTTTTGATTGATTTTCATAAAAAAATGAATATCACCACTGAATTTCGCATGCTTAAAATGGGTATATATGTGTAAAAAACTTTATATTATTACTTAAATAAAAAGTTTCTTTTTAAGATGAGCTGTCATATATAAATCAATGCTTTGATAACTTTAATTGATTTTTATTAAAAAAAAAAAGAATATCACCGCTGAATTCAGCATGCTTGAAAATGGGTGTATGTGTGTAAAAAACATTATATAATTATTTAGATAAAAAGTTTCTTTTTTGAGATGAGCTGCCATATGTAAATCACTTTTTTGACAGGTTTGAATGATTTTCATAAAAAATGAATATCACCACTGAATTCAGCATATTTGAAAATGGGTATACATGTGTAAAAAACTTTATATAATTATTTAAATAAAAAGTTCCTTTTTGAGATGAGCTGTCACATTTAGATCAATTTTTTGACATGATTGATTGATTTTCATAAAAAAAATGAATATCACCACTGAATTCAGCATATTTGAAAATGAGTATACATGTGTAAAAAACTTTATATAATTATTTAGATAAAAAGTTCCTTTTTGAGATGAGCTGTCACATTTAGACCAATTTTTTGACGATTTTCATAAAAAAATGAATATCACCACTGAATTTAGCATATTTGAAAATGGGTATACATGTGTAAAAAACTTTATATAATTATTTAAATAAAAAGTTCCTTTTTGAGATGAGCTGTCAAATATAAATCAATTTTTTGACAGATTTGATAAAAAATGAACATCACCACTGAATTCAGCATAGTTGAAATATATATGTAACATTAAAAATATTAATAAAAACTTATTAATATCTGAGAAAAATAGGGGGCACTTTACGGCCCCCCCTGCACTTGAGCGGACAAATTTTGCCCAGCACTAATAGGGTTAAAACAAGAGAAGAGGGCTTGAGTGAAAGAAGAGAGCTTCAGTGAACGATTGAGTTCTAGCAGAGAAAGCGGAAGAGAAAAACAGAGGAGACAGAAAGAGAATCACTGTGACCGAAGATGAGAAAATCTAGTGGATCATCAACATGTGTTTGCTCAAAAATACTACAAGGAGGAGACACTGTGATAAACATTGCTTAGTGTGTGAATATTGAAACAATGGATTATTATTATATAGCTCTCACGCATCGTCTGTAAAATATGTTTGATAGGAATTTCAGAGCAGCTTGGCATGATGTTTGATTGATTCGAAAGTCTACATTCCTTCTTTTATTCTCTTATCTTACATTATCATGTATTCGAACGGTCAGACTCCCCAAAATATGGCAAATAATTTTAAAGCATTATAAAAAAAGATGGTTAGACTAAAAACCCCAAAAAAAATTCGAAAGTTTTAAGGATCTTTTTTGTAGTGCTTTAGAAATATTTGTTGTTTTTTGCAATTTTTTGAGTGATTAGGGATTTTTGCGGTATTTTGAGGAATTTTTAAGATCTTTTTTGTAGTGAATTATTTGCCGTGTTTTGATTATTTCTAGAATTTTTAGTGTACCCTTTTTTTGTAGTGCTTTAGAACTATTTGGCATATTTTGCGG
This sequence comes from Nectonema munidae, assembly GCA_030549495.1. Taxonomy (NCBI): domain Eukaryota; kingdom Metazoa; phylum Nematomorpha; class Nectonematoida; family Nectonematidae; genus Nectonema; species Nectonema munidae. The sequence continues at coordinate 71,377 of JAUIRK010000671.1, forward strand.
TGCTTCGTGGGTTTTATCAAACCCTTTTTTGTAGTGCTTTAGAATTATTTGTCGTGTTTAGTCTGACCCGAAAATTATTAGGGGGCCAAGGTCATTTTCGCCCTCCCTGGATGTGCGCCCCTGCTTGGACACAATTCTCAGGCGAAAACCGCAAATTAGATTTAGATTTTCACACCCTAATAGCGAAAACTGAGTTGAGAAATTAGATCAGCATGATCGAGTTGGTATAAAAAAAATTTTTTATTTAAAATTTTAATGACTGTTTTCATATTTTATCATCAATCACATTTTTGATTGACATTTGCTACAAAGTTATAATGTTTATTAGAAAAATATGTATATATAACTGTTATGTGTTCCAATAAATATATGATTAAAAATTTTCAAGAGTGTATATAATATAAATAAGTTATAAGTTATAGGCATTATAATATAAAAATTTTGTTGAAAAAAATGTACATTTAATTTTGACGGTTTTTAACATTAGAGGGTCATTCAACTACCATGAATATGGTATCAAAAGATGCAGCTAACAATTTTAGGAAAAGTTTGAAGGCATATAATTTAGCCAATTATCTACAATAGAAATTTTATTTGAAGGGGGGGGGGGGGGGGGCTAAAATAGCCCTCGTCACTGATAGGGTTAAAAAAAAGTTTTTTTATTTTTTAGAAGTCACGTGACATTTGGAATTGTAAACATCGCCTTTATTTCTTTCTTTCACAAGAAATAAGATTCATTCTGAGTTCAATTTAAAAAAAATAAAATTTAACAAAAAATTAGTACTAAGCAACTTGAGGCCTTAAAAGGCCGTCCATTAGCAAATTGAGGCTTTATAGAAAAAATGGAGTTGCTTATATAAAGTCGATGATTAAATTTTTTAACAATTTTAAAATAAAACGTAACCAATCGAAACAATTAAATAAAAAATTGCAAACTCTTTGTTTTAGATCAATATTGAAGATCATTTTTATAGCGTAAACTAAGTTGGGTAAAAGAAATACTTTTTATTTATAAAAAATTTGCCAACGGATTTTCTGTGAAACACTAGATTTTTACAGAGACCAGTTTTGCGACATATGGTTTACTGACTCCTCACTAATAATATAATTCAAGTTTGGACAGACAAAATAACAAAGCCCAATGCACTTTCCCTCTTGATCCATTCAAGGGGCTGAAAAGGAAACACTCATTCACTCTCAAATGAAAATATTATTTGAATCTCAGATTGCGCTAATAATGAAATGGTGCAACAATCCCCACAGCGATCACGACGAACCTAATGAAATACTTTTACAATTAACAGCTGTTTAGACTTCAAGAATTTGCATAGTCCAAACGCAATGCCGATGACATCTTTAATTGGGGTAGAATTTTTTAAAAAAAATTAGATGATTTATGTTTAAGTATTTAATCATAGTCACTATTGTCAGTGCCTTAAGGCCCAATAATTATTTTTACACAACGAATAACTTCAATCTTAAGAAATAGCTTTTGAAAATGTATATGAATTTAAATTCATATAGAATTAAATAAAGAACGGTAACATATACTTCTCTAAATTATATAGACAAGACTCTATCCCTTAGGTTTTCAATCATATGTATAATCATTTAAGCAATACTAAAATTACTTACTTGGCAATGTCGAAAAAAAGAAAATCTTGAAGATTCTTGCAGATAGCTTATACAACTATGATTGATGAGAGATTCAAACAAGATAAAAAACAGTGAAATGTATGACTTTTAAACCTAACAAACACGCTTGTGCTTCATGTTTCAAAAATGTGTGTAACGAACATTGAAAAACCAAAGTACATTTTTAACTTCCCAAGTAAGTTGAGTTATTATTTTGAGTTTTGAATATTTATATTTATACCAAATATTTGTTATACCATCTATTGAGTTTTTAACAATTATTGGCTTTCAAAGGTCGCGATGAGAATAGACATGTGATTCTTTTAGGAATACTTTCTAGCGTTAAATATAATACACAGACTAGAATATATCTTATTCCACTTTCAATGCATAAAAATAGATTAGGCGCGTTTAATGAAAGATTGTCACTATAAGCAAAATGTGATGATGAAAACGTGAAATTTAATCTGTTTGAAAAGCAAGAATTGATATCCTAAAGACAAAGTTCGCTCTTTAAAAACGGTTTTATTAATACTTCCAAGTTACATAAACACATTTAAAATTGTTTTTATTAGATGTACTTTTTTGCCCGATTTTACCACATTTAGTAAGAAGTTCCTAAAGCCATGTTTGTATGCTACATATACCTTATGTATTCTGTTGTCTCGCAAGATCAATGTATATATTAGGGTGTCTTTGTTTACATACTTTACTTAATTAGTCATCTAATGAGTATGCAAATTTTTCAATGAAATTTAAAAAGGAAAGTATTACGGTTTTAGATTAAAAAAAAAAGAAGAAAATCCATCATTTATTCAAAGAAAAAGTTAAAAGCAGGTTTGAGGTCTGCGAGTAGTGAACTTTGGTCTTATTCTTTGTCTTACAGTACGATGAGGCAATGGAAACTTAATCTTGCTATTCTAAAAAATAAAATAAATTAACAATATAGAAGCTTAAAACGAACATCTGTTCTATAGTGTTGTTACTTTATATATAAACGTCAATTAAAATGAGGGAGGACAAACTACTGGAAGAATTTTTTGAAATCGTATCATACACGAAATACAAATGTTCACATTTAAAGTTTACTGAAGCTACTTAGATATAGTACGTATTTGAACGTGTTAAAATGTGAGAAAAATAAGTTTACCTTTCCACAAATAATAATTTGGGAGAAAGGGTCATTAGAAAGCAATTCAAAATCCTTTGGTTAATACGATGTTAACCTTTTACCACCCACTGTTGCGGAACATGATATTTTTTTAAATAAAATAAAAAAATTTTCTAGACGTGGAATAAAACTTTTTCTTTTACTAATCCAATTTTATCTGAAAGCCTTTTGCTGGGAGAAAATCTTACAAACTTTGAAGGAAAAACACCTTACCTGATTTGGAAATTTTTTTTCAGAAAATATTTTCACCTATATAATTCAGCAAACAATTTTGTATGCAAAAAGAGATAAAAATATCAATAATTTTAAACTTTCTGTAGAAGAATTGCAAATATTTATTGGGATTGTATTACTATCAGGATATCATATTTTACCTGAAGAACGAAACTACCGGTCTACTAAACCTGATCTCAATGTGCCTTTAGTTTTGAGTAAAATTAGTAGAAATAGGAGGGTATTTAGAGATTAAAAAATATTTACATTTTGCAGATAATCAAAATTATAAGAAAAAGAGACAAAATGAACAAAATTTCACCTGTATACAAATTTTTAAATGACAATTTGTTTTCTTTTGGCCTCTTTCATGAAAAATTATCAATAGACGAGTCTATGATATCTTATTTTGGGTGTCACAGTGCAAAGATGTTTATAAAAGGAAAGCCAATACGGTTAGGTTATAAAATATAATACTTATGCAGTAGTGATAGATATCCATATTATTTACAAATTTATCAAGGTAAAGAAATGAATAAATCTTCGTATCAACTTGGTTCACGTGCAGTTTTAAAAATGATGGATGTTGTAAAGTCTTTTTCAAGTTTTAAATGCCAGGAAATATATTTTTATAACCTTTTTTTCTAGTTTTTCTCAATTAGCTGATATGAACATCCGTGCCTGTGGAACAAATAGAATAGGAGGCGCTTCATCTTTTTTCATAACAAAGATTTACAAAAAAAAAAAGAATCTTTTGATTTTTGTCCCAATGGCACAGTTTGTATTGCAAAATGGCATGATACTGTATTGAAAGTAATTGGGAAACGCGAGAACCTGTTAATAAAGTCAAAATACGAGTAAAAGGTGGTGAGAAGGAAGTAGCCCAACCACACTGGATATATTCTTATAAAAGAGGCATGGGAGGAGTCGATTTGTTGGATAGATTATTAGTCATATCGAGCAAATATAAAAGGCAAGAAATGGCATTGGACTCTTTATGATTTTTTTTCTATTATTGCTGCATGAAAAGTATTTTGTAAAATTGATCCTAACAATAAAATGTCACACTTGGAATTTGGAAGAGAATAAACATTTGGTCTTTTGAAGATTTTGAGAATACTCAAAGATGTTCAACAACTTTACCTGAAGATGTTAGATTTGATCAAAAAATCATATTTTAGAACAGACAACTCAGTGACGGTATAAAGTGTGCAAAAAGAAAACAAAAAATGTCATTTGCGTTTACACACAGAGAGGGGGAAAATGTTTCCAAATTTACCATCAAAAATAAATTTTTTAAATATTTTTGTTTCCAATTTTGTTTAATTTATACATAAACAAAAAAATAACATTTGAAAATTTGATGGATAACTCCCAAATTATTTGAAAAATTTATTAGAAGCAAGTAAAAATAAAAAAAATAAAATTCATCATTGCACATTTTTTCCTTTTTTTTATTTTATCTCATTAGAAACTAGTTTTTAGCGGAATATAAGTTCAATATTTTCAGAACGTTTTTTAGTGATACCAAAGTTCAGCTATTCAAATTAATCACAAAGTAAACATTTAGTTCCATCAATTCTTAGCAGATCATATTTAAACTTTAATTAACACACTGGCTCTCACAATTTGAAGTTTTCATTTTTTATTTTGGAATTTTTACTTTTAACATAACTTAATACAACAAACATTTTGCAAAAATGAAAATTTATTTGTTTTTAAATGAGAGAAATAAAGTTATCAAGCGTTACAATTTTATATCAATGAATATTGTCGGACTAGTGTTAAAAAAAATTTTTCAACACACTTTTAATCTTTGTCAGTACGTTTGTTACATTTGAAAACTATTTTTTCAAGTCAGGAAATTTTTTTCAACAATAGCTATTTGGGAATGAATATTTTGACTAGCTATTCCGCTTAAAAACAAAAATACTCTATTTTTTATAGTGTTCGATTGTTAAATTTGTAAGTAACACTGTACATAATTAATTAAATTATTTTTTTACTAAAATTTGTTGATTTTTTTTCATTCAATAAAATTTCCAATTTTTTTTATTAATTAATCTTTACCCCTTTTCTACACATAATTTGGAGATGATGCGATTCTATTTGAAGGGAGAAAGTTCTGTTATGCATGTTGCTATTTATAAGTCCTCATTCATTGTTGACGTTAAGCTTAATAGGGCGGGGGTTAAAGTTTACATTAAGTTTAATTAAGAATGAAATAGAATAAACAAGAGAGGAGTAGGAATTCATAAAAATTTGTTGCCCTTTTTGGAAGACTCTTGAAAGTCCCCCCGCCCCAATAATTTCAAGGATGTGCGCCTCTTGGATAATCTCAAAAAACCAATATATCTGACAATCGCACTAATTTCCAAATTTAATTATTAGATGATTAGTTGGTAGCAGTTAAATAAATAAATTTTTAATAGTATTAATTAGTAATTACTTTGATAGCTCTTAAATTATTCAATGGCTTCTATGTCTGGCTCCAGAAAACTTAAATACATAGTTGTTTCGGAAGGATATATAGTCAACATTTGAACTATTTCTATTTTTACTATAATTTATTCAAATTTTCATCTCCTAAATCTAAAGCTTCAAAATGAAATAAGATGCGAATATAAAAATTGTAAAAATAAAACTTTTACCAGCACAATTCATTATTGTTGCATTAAAAAATTTTAACCAGGATTTTTATTTTTTTAATATTTTATCTTTCAATTTATTATTAATTATAAAATATTTAGTAATGCGTGTAAGGGTAAAGTTGGTAGGGTATCATATGCGTTGTTGTTGTTAGCCCCTAGATTATACTATTTTTTAATCTATCAGTTCAAAACAAAGCTTTGTTTAACCCATTTAAGACCAAGCAAAGCAGACGATATCTAAAAAAACGCAGACGATTTATATTCAGTCATTGAAAAAAGCAGACGAAGATGAAATTACTTATGTTCCAAAATACGAACATTGGTCGTAAATGGGTTAAACTGAGAGTACTTCCATAAAAGCAGGTACTCTCAGAGAAAAGTGTAGAATTTTGTTACACTTTCGCAGCAGCAGCGATAAACCAGTATAATTTTAGCGAACCCGCAAAAATCCACCATAAGGTACTGCTGGCTTTTTGCATAGGTGTCTTTTCATTGACGAAGCCTTAATACACTCCACCAAGGTATAAACAAACTGCCATTGACAAAAATCAAATGAAAGATTTCTAGTTTCTGATCCACCTCTTTAATCGACTAGTCCAAACCAGTCTACTTATTGAAAAGTTTTATTAGATGTATTCAATATTAGTAGGATGCTTAATACAAATTTTTATATATTACTTTTCACTTTTTATATGTTCGAAAATGGGGGGTTTGAAATAGGAATATATCAAACTTTAATTAGATTTATGCTTTTATCAGATAAAAATGATATAAAGCAATGCCTTTATCATAAATTATTTATATAAATAAAATAAGCACTAATATAAAAATAGTGAATATATAAAGTTTATAAATAAGTAAAATGAATGTATGGTGTGAATGGTGATGACATTTGCATGAAATGAAGACATTTTCTAGTTGAACATATAGAACAGATGTAAAGAGATTGCTAGGGAAAAATTTAAGTTTGTAAACTTTCCTAGAACCTATAGTAATTCTAGTAGTTTTCACTACTTCTCTTTCTATATATCATATGCAAAAACTAACACGCTGTATTACATTCAATACATACCCTAATAATTGTCAACATATATTACGTAAATATGTATATCAATATTATATATTTAGAAATAAGAAGTAAATAAAGCTTCCAAGACCGAAAGGGAAGCTTTCTTAGAGAGCTGGACTAGGAAGAATTTATACATTTTTGTCTGAAAGGAATTTCATAAAGGGGGATTCGGTTCCTTTGTCTTACTTTATCGAAAGGCGTAAGTAGATATGCTTTCACTTATCCAGTATTATATTCAAAATGGTTTTCTCCGTTAATGTCATTAATAATTTTATTAATAAAGCTATTAATATTCGGAATATGTTGTCCCTTTTATGAACGTTACGCCTTGTGTAATATCATAAGGATATAAAAATATGATAAAATTAAAGTGTAGATCATCAACTGTAAGCATATAATAAAATAATTATGTAGTTATATAATCTAGTTTTCTAGATATTATATACATAGTATAGGTACAATCATTTTTTTATTAATGATTAAAAAAGTTGAAGGAGTTCGAGTTGGAGCTAGAGACTAAAATATTTCCGATTCGGAGTTGGAACCTGGAAATTATTTCCGGCTCCGAAACTCTGATGGTAAGTATAACCAAAAAAGAGATAGCGAAGAAATAGAAATATTAATAGAATAAGTAAAATAAAATTTTAGGGATTAGATGTTTATGTATTACTTAATAAATGTATGTAGTTATTGAACTAACAATGGACCATATCACTAAATGTTAGGAATCTAAAGATATTTGCTTTCATATAAATAACTTTAATTATATATACAGAGATTAGTAGAAGAAAATTTTTACAATATATTTTATACAAACATTTTAAGTCAATATTGTGAACAAGATTTAAATTTACCAAAAATTGTTTAACATTTGGTCTTTTACACTTGCTTGCCGGAATTTCGTGAACTTTAATAATTTGAATTGAATAACCACGTGCACTATGTCTAGCACCCATATCGCGATCTAAAATAATAATAATAATCATATCAATTACGTGGAAAATATGAAAATAATAAGAAATTTATATATAAATCAGATCGCTTCCCTATGAAGGGTGAATCATGCAGGTATATCAAAATCGGCTAATTATCATCATCTTATTTAATTTGAAATAAAATAAGAAAAAAATTACAGCATTGAGTAACAGCTTGAGAAGCAGAAAAGTCTCTATACTCCCGATACATATTACTTGTATTTGTCCTTGAATTATAACGAATCCATACTGCGTAATTTTTAACTTTTAAAGGCTTTTTCTCGACAACCTAGAAAAGAAAAACAGTAAATAGGAAAAAATATGCATTATTAATTACTCTTTTAATTTGAATAACTTCACCATTTGATTTCTTGATTTTTTTAAGCTTTCTAAGGAAATACCAAAATTTAGATTTTGCAATTACTGGATCCGGAGCAAAGATTCGCATTTTAAATAAAGGTGGATCTTCTTTATCATTATCTTTAGGAATTCTTCTTCCGATTACAGAATATTCTTTAAGCTTAAAATAAATTTTTATAATTTTCTATATAAGGTTTTTAATACGATAATACATCTCCTGAAATCTTCATTTTTAGATAGTAGCTTTAGCAAGAGCAGAAAAACTTTTTACAAAATTTTTAAAATAATTAAGAATATTTCTAATTTTTTAAATAATTCTAGACATAATTTATTTAAATAAGTTAAAAAATTTAAAATTCATTTATACAAAGTGTCTATTAATAATATCTTCTCAAAAGTTCACTACTAATTGGAAAATATAATCACTTCAAATTTTAATAAAAAATTCTTTTTATAGTATGTTTCTAAAAGTATTCTATAGATCACCTCAACATATAAACTTCTTTATTTATCAAATCAACAAACATATCACTATTATAATCATATTGTAAATGTAATTAAAATGTGATATTATATAATATATATATTACATTTGATTTGAATGGATATACAAGAAGACAACGTAAAGCTGCTGACACATGTGCGGTCTCAGTTTACTGAATTCCACACATGTGAGTTCAAAATAGGTTAATAGCTACAATGAAAAATTTATGAAACTCAAAAAAAAAATTAAATTAATAAAAATGCATAAAAAAAATAAATTTAAATATTTGATATAAATGTCGTATTGATCAGCATTTAAATTTATATTGAGTGTTGGTTGATTGAAATTGACGCAGCTTGTAAGACGCAAGGACTTGAAAGCTGAATATATATTGAGTATTAGTGCAAATATAGCAATAATTAACATTTAATCACTAATAGATAATAAATTTTATATTTTCAACAGAATTAATACTTTTATGTCTTAATTTTATATCCTTTAGGCCGTAATTACACAAAAGGTGTGTTCAATTAGGCTTAAATTTTTTATCTTTTTAGAAAATATGTTTACAAATAAATTTCATAAAAAATAATCTAATTTATTTTTCTTATTAAGAAGTAATCGGTTCCTAACTGAATTCATAAAGTAAAAAATTCTTAAAGTAAGGTATTTAAATAAGGTTTTCAGCGTGAGTAAAAAAACTTTTTTGGTCCCCTTGGAAATAAATTTTTCCAATTAGAAATAATACAAAATAACATTTTTTGTTTAAGCTAATTGTTCAGTATAATTTGTTGCTCAAAAATGAATTATTATTTTTCCCTTGTTTAAATATTAAAACTTAAAATTCATTTGATTTTAAGGTATCTAGACCTCAAAAGAGCAAAATTCTACCTCTAATATGATGTGCCTCAATTTAAATATGCAAAATTAAATAATTGTTGAAAAGCAAAAGTTCATTTATCATTGTCACTAATTGAATTCATTTATTAAATTTGTAAAATTGAAAAAAATGAGAGACTAAAGAATGATTATAGTAATTTCGCTAATTGAGAGGGAGAAATATGGATAAAAATATAATAAACTTGCATTATGAAAATCAGCAAATTAAAAAAGAAATGAAGTCAATCTATCAAGTTACATGTGCTATAAAGCCGAAATGATAATACATTTGACAATAATACTAACTTCTTAAAGACTAAGTTTCGTACGCTGTAATCATGTAAAACGAATAATACAATTAGCTAGGCGCATTTGAGCCAAATTTTTAAATCATTGATTTTTAGAAGAAATTTGATTGCTATCAAATTTAAAAATATATATATGCTTTTACTAGATTTTTTAAAAGCCACCTACTCTGTCACACTATATTTAATGCAAAGTAAAGAAATTATAGACAAAGTTTCAGTGGAGCATTACGACCATTTATCATTATGAAATTACAATACTATTAATACAATGAACAAATTGATTTTTCCCGCTTAATTTTCCTTCATTTCATGCATCTCACTTATTTATTGATTTTTCTTTCAAGTTGTTATTTTGTTATGCTTACACTATTGTATTGTTCTTTTAGCGAAATCTAATTTTTAAAAAGATACTCTAAAGTTTTTAATTATCTAATTTTTTAAACCCAAACAAAAATGTCTAATGTTTTTTCACAGTAAACTTCTATTTTTCTAAATTTTTTTAATTCACAATCAAATCAGGGCGGACACAAGATTAACATTGAGGAGGAACGGTTGCATTTTTAAATCATTTTACTCTCAAAAAATTTCGATTAATTGATTCATTTTTTTATATAATTTATACATAAGGTAATCCTAAAATTTCTTCAAAGATAAAAGCATTAATAGAAGACTTTGAATTTTTAACGCAATTTTCCAGAATACTTAGTAATCCCATTATTATTTTTCTCATTCTCAAATAATTTTCAATAAAATTGACTATTTCTTTTCATGAACATGTTTTTAAAAGTTTTTTTATGTGAGATTCTGAATCCTTTGCATTTCTTATAAAAAAAATTTAGCCAAATCATTAAGTTGTTAAAAACTATTTTATTTTATTATTACTATCATACTATTTTTTGTTTTCAATCCTATTCTCTTCGAACAGTCATAATATAAATCATTCTCAAAATTTCTCAATGTTTTAACAATATTCCTTTTATACTTTTCAATAACTCAATCTTATATCTAAATCCTATTTATCAACAAAGTATAACATTTTGGTTATTTATTATTTGCTTTTCAATTTAATTTATCAAAAAATTTTTTCATTTAAATGAGAACTTTTCAAAATATAATGATGGCTTGAAAAAGTCACCAAGAAATTTATAAAGCATGTTCATGAATTGAAATGGTGAATTTTCATTAAAATAAAGACAATAATATTTAGAAATCTTGTATCCATTATAATGAGATTAAAAGGCCGGAAACCCTGCTAACTCAAATATGGCATAAGTCTAAGTGGTTGTTAGGTTGTACCTTCGACGCAACAGTTTTAGGTAAGGGTTTCGATTTATAAGACTCCTACTTCTTAAATTAAATTCGCAAAAAAAACTGTGATTGACCATCGTCAAGCATAATGCGAGCGTATGCCTAAAGCCTCAATGTCTTGATGAGCAGTCAGCTAAATCTTCCATAACTTGACAATTTTATACTTCAAATACAAGCATTAGATCAATGCTAATCTCCTATTTTGATATTTCGAAAAAAAATATATACATTTATATATTTTAAGAGAATTCTACCAGGCTCTGTTGCAGTGGTTCTTAACCTGGGGGTCGTGACCCCCTTAGGGGTAATTTTAAATTCTTAGAGAGGTAGTGAAAACCGGATTAAAAATTGTTTTTATTAGTCGTTTTGTGATAATGATAAAAGGTACATTCAAGCATTTTTTCTCTACGCAAAAACAGGATGTAAATTTCTTATAATAAATGTATTTGTAATTAGTCAGTATTTTTCTAATCCTCCATATGTAGTCGCCAAAACACATTTTTGTCATCTTACATTGCTTTTTTTTCATGCTTTTGCCCTATATAATTTTCCTAACACATATCACATACGGCTGTAATTTCTCTTTCCATGTTGACTTTATCAAATTATATCAATCATAAATAATTGTTTTATCATTGTTATATATCAGTTGAAATCAAATCATATTGCACATGCATACAACAATGATAATAATAATAAAAGAAAGAAGAGTATACTTTGAAGTTTTTTCATAACTTTGCTACGTAGTATTTTCAAGCGTTTGATTGTTGCAATAATTTCACTTATTCTCAGTTTTAATGTCTGCTAAAAAAACGCACATATAATGAAGCTTTTCTCAAATTTGGTTTTACAAGTATTATTCAAAACTCAGTTGTTAAACCCCAATGTGTTTTTGTAGTAAAGTTTTAAGCCAAGTAAATTGAAGCAACACTTCGAAACTGTTCATACCCAACACGCTGGTAAAAGTTTAAATTATTTTAAACAAAAAGAAACATCTTTAAGAGCAATCCGGATAGATTCAACTGGGCAAAGTAAAGCCGCTCTAAAAGCATCTTTTAAAATTGCATTGAACATTGCAAAAGCTAAGAAACCTCATACTATTGGTAAGGAATTGATAAAACCTTGTATCTTAGAAGCTGTTTCATCTGTTCTTGGGCAAAAACAAGCAGAAAAATTAAAATCATTTTCTCTTTCAAATGACACTATCAGAAAGCGTATTTTTGATATGAGTGAAGATATACTAATACAAACAGTAAATGCAATGAAGGCTAGTTCTTTTTATTCTTTGCAACTTGATGAGTCAACAGATGTTTCATCATGCTCCAAACTTTTGGTTTATGCTCGATATTTTGAAGAACAAGCTTTAAAAGAAGAATACTTGTTTTCTGAGCCATTAAGTACCACAGCTCGTGGAGAAGACGTTTTCAAAATTCTTGAAAGCTTTTTAGCAAAACATAGTTTAAGCTGGAAAACGCTTGTTGGAGTATGTACTGACGGGGCTCCATCAGTGATTGGCTATAAATCTGGGTTTAAAGCTCTCGTTAAAAAAACCGCACCCCACATCTCTTTCACTCACTGCATGATTCACCGCTATGCTTTAGCGATGAAAACTCTTCCCCCATCTCTTCGAGAAGTTTTGGATTTAGTTGTCAAGATTGTAAATCATATTAGAAAAAATGCTACAACTTCGAGAATTTTTAAAAATATGTGTGAAGAAATTGGTATGAATTTTTCAGTTCTTCTGCACACAGAAGTGCGTTGGCTCTCGAGAGGTAACGTATTAAATAGATTTTTTCACCTTCGAGAACGGCGATTAACATTATTAGAACAAGGGTCTTCTAAATCTAAAGAAAATTTTTTTTAATTAAAATGAAGGATGAAGTTTTTCTATCCAAAGTTGCCTACCTTGCAGATTTTTTTACTGAAATGAATTCAATAAGCTCCAAGGAAATCTTTCCTTTTCTCATATTATTTTAGATAAAATAGCAGGTTTTCAATCTAAAATCAATTTTTATAAATAATGAAATGAGCTTTTTTCCTCAAATGACTTCTTTTCTAAGATCTTCAACCCAAAAAGAATGTACTTTTTGTGATGAAATATTAGCTCACCTTGCACATGTCAACCAGGCAATTAACGAATATTTTCCAAATATAAAGAATCGTTTTAATGATGCTTGGATATTTAGACCTTTTTCGGTGAGCGAAAGTGCAATTGAAAATAGTGATATCTCTGCTAAGATTGAGTTTTTCCAAATTCGAGAAAACATTCAACTTAAACTTGATTTCAACGAACAATCACTTGCAAAGTTTTGGGCAAAATTGGAAACTGTTTATCCTGTTCTTTCAAAACGTGCCATGCAATTTTTAGTACAGTCCCCTTCAACTTATCGCTGCGAGACAGGATTTTGTGCCATGATGAGCTTAAAAACAAGTTCACGTAATAAGCTTATTATTGATGCCGACATGAGATGTTGCTTATCAAACATTGTGCCGTGTTTTGAAAATTTTTTATCTAATAAACAGTACCAACCTTCTCATTAATATATATATATTTAGTATTGTTTTTGAATAGATTTTTGTCATTTTTATTTTTATTAAAGAACAAGAAAACATTTTTTCTTACTGAAAAAGAAAGTTAGTGTGCATGTTGTGTGTGTTGTTATGCTAAAAATAGGTCATGGGTATTGAATATTTAAGTCAAAATTATTTATCAACATTTCCAATTTATAATCAAATTTGCTGTACTTTTTGATATTCTCTGATGCCAGCAGTTTCTAATTTGTCATGAACTTTTTGTTTTTGTATCTATTATATAGATCTAATAATACAAACATATCCTTTTGTTATATAAAATCAGCTTTTATAAAATCTTTTGAGTTTCCTCTCTAATATTTTAATGTATTTATTTGGGCATGACTTTTTGGTTGAATGCACATGAATCCACTTTTTCAGTTGAATCTACTCAAATATTTTATTTCAAGACGTATTTTTTTATCTTGAATTTCATCATGATAAACATCTACTGTGTTGTTTATTTGAATTTTTGCCATTATTTCAAGCCATATTTTTTGGTCTTAACTGGAATTTTTGTTTAAAGAATTGTATATTTTGTTTTTTACCTGAAATGAGAATTTTTTAATTTGAATCCAGTTGAACCATTTTATTTGTTTCAACCCTTATTTTTTAATCTTAAGTATTTCGTCATGGTAGACTATGTTGTTAATTTAAATAATTGTAGTTAAATAAAAGTTTATCATGGGTTAAATAGAGGTTTCAAGTGTAGTCAACGTAAAAAACGACAAAATATAGGATTATTTTAAAGAAAAAATATAAAACTTTCCTGAAAAGGTGAAATTTAGTAGTTTGGGCATTCAAAATTTGTTTTACTATTATTGGTAATAAAACTGAAGAAATTCGGACTAAAAGAAATAAAATACCTCTTTTAGATAGAAAGAAACCACAATTTACAGATAATTAGCGCTTACGGAGTAAAAGGAAAATCACTACATATATAGAAAATGTTTGTAGTGAAGATTTTAATATGATCTTTAATATTTCTCCAAAGGAGTTAAGCTATCCAAGAGGTGAAATAGAGCTTTTAATAGAAGTTTTATTTTGCGTCTCTGCATCCATCTCCACAATGTTATCATCAAAATTTAATACATTCTGAGTCCTTGTTAGGCAAGGCAGTTTGGTGAATATTAAAAAAAAATGAGACCTAATGTATAAATGCATCTAACTTTCATGTGAACGTCAAATTGATGGAAGACTTTTTTAGTACGGTAGCAATGGGGCGTATAAAGGGCACTCATTAAACAATGATTTGTACAAATGGCCTCTATTGGTTAACAATTTGCTGGAAATTTTGTTGAAATTTAGAGAAAATAAGTATGCTCTTTTGGGAGATTTAAACCACGCCTCTATAGTGGCACACTCATCGTTTCATGTGGAGAAATTTTGGAGACCAGCAACCGGAAAGTTAATAGCTTTAGGGACAGTCCAGTGTGAAAAATTGCTATTTGTGCATTAAGAAATGCAGCCTCGTTAGCATAATATAATCGTATTAGAGATAAATCTACAACCTTGAAAATTACTTCCTCTTAAAAAAGGCGCGTTTTTTGTAAAAGAATGAGATGGATTTACCTTTAAATTTGAATATCCATTTCGCAATCTCAAGTTAAATTCAACAAACATGTAGAAATATTTTAAGCTTGATTAATGAAATATTAGATCTTTTTGGACTTCTTGCCCCATATATAGTCACTGCTAAAATTATGTTAAGAAATACTTGGAGCAGCAGCGATGACAGACAAATTGGTTGGGGCGAGCCTGTGACCCATAAACAAAAACAGGAGCGTGTTAAATTTTTTGTCAAATTACAACAGTCTAAAACTTTATTTTTTGGCTAAAGCCTTGATAACAGGAGAAAACGGTAACATTTGATTGTGTTTAGTTTCAGATAACTCCAAACAGGCTTTCGTGACATGTACTGTCTAAAAAGTAGAGCTGTGTTTTGTCAACTTGTTAGTGCAGAAACTAAAGTATGGCCCCTAAATAAATAAGATGTTTTAACCATAGTAAGAGGAGAGCTACAAGGTGCTGTTTTAGCAAAAAGATTAGCAAAATTCAATATATCAAATTCACGAATAAAATTTGATATGATTCTTTTTATGATAGACTCAATGGTTGGATATTTCAAAATCTATATAAGTTCGACACCTTTATTTCACATCGATTAGGGGAGATACACTCTTTTACTTCTCCAAAACTGGTATTATGTACAAAGTAAACACAATATAGCGGATATGTTAACAAAAAAGACACTGCTTGATATAGGAAAAAAGTCAGAATCGCAACGTAGACCAAAATTTTTATACACCAAATTTGAAGAGTGGCCGAAGAAAAGTTAGAGCCTGGGGAAAAGGAAAACTACATGGATCCTAGAAAATATAAAAGATATAAAATGTTTGTGAATGTTACGGCTCGGGTATTGGAATTAGTAAATCCAAATAAAGGGTTGTGGAAAGATTTCTTCTTCATCTACACCTTGTCCCCAAGTTGGGGGTGGGTGGCCATGCTCTTGAGCCTCCATTTTCCTCTATCCTCAGCATCATCTTGTTCTAACCCGAGAGTGTGTATTTTTTCCAAGAGCCCATCTTTCCATCTCTTGCAAGGTCTTCCCCTTTTTCTTTTGCCGACTACAGTCCCATCAAAAGCTTTTCTAACGATGTTTTCTTCTTTCATTCTTAGTGCATGGCCATACCACCTTAGTTTGCTTCTTTCTATAACACTTAAAACACTAAAGGTTACTAGGCTACGTCTCCTGACTTCTTCATTTTTTATGTGATCTTTCAACGGTATTCCGAGTATTTTCCTCAACATATTCAATTCTGTTGTGGCAAACTTTCTTTCATCTTTCTTTTTTAAAGTTAGACATTCTGTTCCATAAGTCATAACCGGTCTGATGGTTGTTGTATATATTTTGCCTTTAATATCAGTGGGATTCTTTTATCCCACTGCACAGGTTTCATTTCTTTCCACTTCATCCAGCTCGCATTTATTCTTGCTTGCACTTCTTTCTCACAAATCCCATTCTCTGCACTTTGAGAACCCAAATACTTCTTTTGGTTGTGGAAAGATTTATTGGGGGGAAAATAACCATTGTTGAACAGGACTTTGCTATAGAGCTCTGGGTAAAAGATGCACAAAAGTTGAATAAGAATAAAATAATAAAAGGTATTTATAAAAACCTTTGTCCGTTCAAAGATCTAATAATAGATAGCCGGTATCTGCACGGCCAAAAGAAATCAGTTATCAACCGATTCTTCTTCCTTATGATCATGCAATTTTTAAATTGTACGTCAAACAGATACATGACTTGAGTCACACAGGGGTTTCAACCACTAGTTGGACATGCAAATTCCTAAATAAGATACGTTATAATTACACGATAGTGAAATTGTACAGAAAACAATACAAGAACAAAATAAACTCTGAAAGTTTAACCTATCAGATCCCAAGAAAAGGAGACGATAATTAGGCTATAGAGAAGGTAAGCTAGCATACTTTTACTGTACTAAAATGAGTGTAACGGTACTTGATTATTTTATAAAATAATTTTATGTATTTAATACACGTAAACGTTGAAAAGGCGGTCATTGACGCCGAAATATGCAAAAAAAATTAAATTTTAGACATGCAATCAATTATTTATATATATATCTTACACCCGTTTTCATAGTGGCGTTGGTAAATGTAAATATCTGATGAAAGTTAAAAAAAAATCTTATAAAAATATTCTAATGAATTATTTTTAAATCCATTTCACATCATTTTTTATAGTAGCATTGGTGAATATAAATTTTTAGTAAACGTAAAAAAGAGAGTCATTGACCCCGAAATTAAAAAATATTTCATTTGAGATGTAGCATGATTTATTTTTTAGATTTATTCATGCGCATTATACAGTCACTGGAATAGTAGAGTAAGTGAATGCAAATATCTCGCAACGCTTACGTCAAGGCGTGTCTACACGCGCTCAAGTACCCGAAGGAAAGCGTGAATGGCGTCTTCATCAGTGACAAAGAATGCAACAAAGTTTGCAACGTCTTCCCCCTTTTTCACATCAACCTCAATTTGCTGCCGATGCTGGAATTTGCGTTGAACCAGATTGAAACCTACTGCAAAATCAACGACTTCTGTATAGTGGGCTTCTACCAAGCGAATCAACTGATCAATCAAAATCTACCTGATTTATCCTGTCTTAAGATTGTGGAGAAAATGTTAGAAGAAAATAAAAAAACTTTTCTAGTCATGATCAATAATACTCGATTAAATATTTTCAATGAGTCCGTCTCCTACTTCGATGTGTATGCGCCATCCGAGGATAGAAAATGGAAGAAAAATGAAACGTACTTTGAAGATGATTCTCAAGCGTATGCGTCTTGGAACGCGTGTGTGGGCGAATTGTACAAGAGTGAGTCACATGAGATCTTAGTTGATTTCGACAACCACCTTGAAAATTTATCCGGTAACTGGAAGAATTCCTCCTTAGACGACGTTATCCTCAAACATTTTTAGTCATGAGCGTATATTTTTTTGTTTTTATAAAAAACTGTATTTTAATTCATTTTCAATCTTGCAAAAATAATACTTCACATATTTTTTGGATAGAACAATTTATCGTTTTTAGAAAAGCGAAAATCTTTTAGCTAAATTAACGTAGAGACGGTGAAAGTAACCATGATAACCTTTCAAACAACTTGAAAAAAGTGCATTTATTTAGTTTAATTGGGGTGGAAGTGAAAAAATAAGGTCACTATATCAAAAGGTAGGGAAATTTATTGTATATTCGCAAATTAACAAAAAAAAATTGCAAAATAAAAATAACCACCATTAAAATGTAGGTTTCAATAAATTCCTGTTAAAATTCATGCGATGATATGCTTGACAACCATCAGTAAACCTCATTTCCGTTTACATTGTAAGCGTGAAGTCCCCGTAGTTCTGAGAGCATTATGAATGGATAATGTGTTGATTTAAGTTTTTGAAAATCTGGCAAAGCTCGCCATGAGCAAAAATTGTGTGGAACATAAAGCGAATTCACACAACACAATCGCTGCGTATAAATAATAATGGTATTTTCGAATCAGTCTTTTCGATTTCAACCACGCCAAACTTTCGGCATTAAATTTGCAAACTCAACTGCTCTTCGAAGAGATTCACTCAAGAACTTTTCAAGACTAAAATGCATTTATCACGCTACTTGCCTTGAATCGTTATAAAATCTAGAATGTAGAATACCTGCACCCTTTTAAATCAGGGCTGCTGATTAAGAGAAATATAAGCATATAGAGATGGACCTAACCACGGTTGCGAATTTGGGAGTCAGAGATTTAAAGAAATAGGAGTCGGTATTTAATCAAATTTAGGCGTCGGAGTTGAATTTTTGGAGCATGCGAAGTGGCTTTCTTCAATCGAAGTTGAAAATGAAGAGTTGGCGTTGAATTTATTAAGTTGTATCTCGAGTCGGAGTGGAATTTTTATAAGTACGTTGAAATCTGTCCAATGCGAGGAAGAGCTAAGGAAATGTAAAGAATGTTCGTGATTGGCAGGTGTCCATTATTCTCAAAGCCAATAATAGCTATGAGCTCATTAATATTGAAAAGATAGACTGGAAGATATAGGAGGGACTATGCTCATTTAGGGAAAAAAGACTAAATTTAACCTTTCTTTACCGATTATATACCATGTTTTCACATAGGCTGTAATCAAGTGTCTGTGTGTAGTAACTCTCCTTACTATTCAACCTTAAATGAATGGGGAACCAGCTAGTATGTATTTATCGTATACTAAACTAACACAGTAATTAATTATATTTAGAAGTGTCTTTGGAGATTTTTCAATACAGATCTCCTCTCCTTTATAGAGAAGCTAAAATGGATAAACATGTTCACATATTGTTACATACAATGTCTGTTCGTGTTCGCATTACACAGATGTCCGCTATTCACATGATAGTTTCATACTAATATTGTTTGAAAGTGATTCGGGAATTGAAATAATGTCCGTAATTTAGTAGGACAGTCTTTACTGTACTAGGATTCTGAGTGTTAGCTAGGTATTCTCTCCAGAACCCAAGAACTAACCAATTTAAAAAGGTATTTTCTCTGACTCCTGGTATGTATAAATATTATCTACTGTCATTTCCCTTAATAAAAAGTTTAGAAGGTATAAAAGTCATGCAATTATTTTTCTTGTAATTTTAAGGCTTATACAAATGAATTTTTGGATTTAAGTTAAAAATAATTTAGAACAAGTCTTATCATTACTTTTAAACATTATTCTAAATAAGTTTCATCGGTTAAAGCTGATCTTTTTCTCATTATTATTTTATTTTCAACCTTGCTTTACGAATTTAAATTACGTGAAAAATACTCAATTTTAAAGTAAAAAAGTCTGACAATATCAATCAACACTATGAAACAAAATGTAGAATTTGCGATTTTTCTAGCTACCTTATATTATATGCATTGGATCTTATAAACCCGCGAACCTGAAAAGCATTCAAGGAACGTTAGCTTCTTGGTGGTATCTAAGTCTGACACTACCGGGTGATTCAAAAGTCGCCATGTATAGAAAAAAACAATTTATTTAAAAAAAATAATGAAGAATTACATGTTCTTGCTTTCTTTGACCTTAGATTACATTGTTCCTATAAAAAAATTGAATAAATTTCTCCTGTGCATGGTGGCGACTTTGAATCTCCCGGTCGCAATCAATTGAGTCGAACCAAAAATACGCAAATAATTTTAACGTGGTCGAAGTCTTATCTTTTAAATTTCAGATAAAAATTTATTCACAGTTCTGCAGTCCTAATTTTTATGATGAATACAACTTTCTGCGTTATTGATTGTTGAGAAAATGTAAAAGTACTTTATTTAAAGTGATCAATGATTTTGTCAAGTAGAGAGCTAGCTCCGATTCTGAATAATTTTGGGTTCAACCAGTCTTCTCCCAAAACTTCTTTAACTAGCAGAAAGTATGAGATGGCGTCATCACAAGTCCTAATGCCACCAGCTGCCTTGAAGCCGGTCCGCACGCCACTGTCTTTGAACGCGTCTTTGATGGCAAGCAGCATTGTGTACGCCGTTTCCAAGCTCGCATTGACCACTTCCTTTCCTATAAAGAACACATATATATTTATATGCGTTGGTAAGATGACAAAATCATTGCGTATCCTTTAAAATCATGAATTGTTATGGAGAAACAAAAGATCATCTGAAATCTCTTCTTGTAAATGAGACTCTCTCTATGCCAGTGAATCTCGATTCGTATTCTGGCCTTAGAAGACTTCTTAATTCAAGAACAGTTTATTGTGGAATGTCTCATAGCGATTTTTCGATTGGGGACAGTCCTACGCTGATGTTG
Source organism: Nectonema munidae (assembly GCA_030549495.1). Lineage (NCBI taxonomy): Eukaryota > Metazoa > Nematomorpha > Nectonematoida > Nectonematidae > Nectonema > Nectonema munidae. The sequence continues at coordinate 92,359 of JAUIRK010000671.1, forward strand.
CAAAGATGGTTCTGATTCGATTTGCTACTACATATGAGTGTAAGCAAGCGTTTTCCATGCTACTTGTCATTGAAACCAAATTCTTAAACATATTGGAAGTAAGCTAATGAGAGTTGCATTGACCAAAACAGAGCCAAACTTAGACAAAGCAGATGCATCCACCCCCTTGACATTGATTGGATTATTTAGACAATTATTTAATGAACAAGTGTGTCAATTTTTTAGTACAGTGGTTTATATTTATCGATAGATATGCTATACTCCAACCAAGTGAAGGTTTTATACCATGACTCTAAAAATGATCTCTTTTGTGAATCTTTAGCGAACAGAAATTTAGGTTATTTATCCGAGAGTAGATTATTATTATTATTATTCGGCAACCCCGCTATCCGATGCAATATTGATTAGGAGCTAAAAGATTTTCATATTCCACCAACAGATATATTCAGTTAGAAAGTAAATTGTTTGAAAATATGTTTAGGACATGGGTCTATGAATTGACAGGTCTGAAGTTGTGGTTTTAAATTTTGTCCTTTCAAAAAACAAAGTGAGGGTTTAAAATTTTTGAAAGAAATGTTCTACAAACCTTAAATTTATATAAATATTCCCTATATTGTACCCTATAAATTACATGAGAATGAAATTATTTCTAAGTTTATTAACAACAATTTTTAGGAAAAGTGTGAGAACATTACCAACTATTCAAAGCAAACTTGATAAAAAAAAAGTAAAACATTAAATAAAACGAATGTCTAAGAATAAAGATGCTAAATATTTGATTTAGAGAATAAAAGACTTGATTATTTAAATTTGTATTTAGCAAATATTATAAGGACATTTTTCCTAACTTGCGTATTCTATTACATTAATTTAACTCTTTCAGAATAGGGATATGCCTTTTAAGCTTTAAATCATAGAGAATACTTTCTTATATATTTATGTGCTATAAAAATATGTGCTCCACCGGAAAATGCTACATTACTGCCTCAGATCAAAAATAGCTCAAATTTCTCCTGTTTTATGAACATAACTTCAAAAGCATGAAACTCCATTAAAAAAATATAAAAATTTTTGTTTTCTATCTTAAGAAAAATACAATTTTCGAAAGAGTTTTAATTTGCAATTTTATTCATATCAAGTCGAACACCATGTTTTTATAGATTATACACCTCTCTTTAAGAACGCTCAGTGAGCAAGAGTTACGAACTAACGCATAAAGAGGTGTTCGGTAAGCTTGCAGAAATATTCAAGGGATAGTACTTGCAAATTTTTAAATGGGTGCTGTTTCAATTTTAAAGCCTGATCGCGAAGCCCATCTTAATGCTTTGAGGACCGGAATTTTTAAGACTAATGCTCTGCTTTCTTTTTTGAATACAAGTTTATATATTTAACCCTTTGAGTACCGGTGAGTACCTTGGGATTTCATTCCCAAGAAATGAAATTTGTCTGCTTAAAAATATAAAAATTCTATTGAAAAGAAAAGCAGAAGGATTAGTCATCAAAAGCCGACGATTTTCATTTCTTGAAACGCCGGTGTTACACTCGTCCTCAAAGAAAAGGCTAATAATGACTTAGCCCTATGTAAAAATGATTTGACTTAACCCTTTCGTGACCAGTGTATCATATATGATACATAAACAATTTTACCTTCGTCTGCCTACTCAAATAATTTTGTATATGAATCTTCTGCTTTTTAATAAATATCGTCTGATTTTTCTCGTCACGAAAGGGTAAGCTCTTTTTCACTACCCAAATGCGCACCTATTACCCGACTCGGAATGAAATACTTAACTTTACGTACACAAAGTGAAAACGCTCTTACTTTCAATGCAGTTAAATAAGAGTTAGCAAAGTGATCTGTTTTGTTTGATCTTAAATGGGTTTTAAAATGAAGGAAGTTATCACCTGTGGAAGTCTTGACAAAGTCGCTTCCCGCTGAAATGACACTTCGACACGCGTTGTATATCTCCACATCGTCTTTCAATTCGCCAACTGACAGAATTGTTTTCAACACTTTATCTCGGCCAAGCACTTCTTTCTTCCTCTTGATTTCGGTGAAAAGCTTTGTTCAAGTAAAAATTCATAGGTTAATCCTCTAAGTAAAGTCATTTTATCCTTAAATTCAAGGAAAAATGATCAAGTTTGTTGTTTTTTCACATTTATAAGGATAAATAATAATAAATACAATAAGTTATAGGTAATTTGATTCTTATTCCATTTCACTCCAGGTTAATTAAAACTAGCTAATTAGCCAAAAGTTAAAATTTAATTAATTTTTTGGAGAGAAATTACCTAGAGTGAAATTGACTGGGAGGAGGTCAAAATACTGCTTAAACTGTAAATCTCTGATAATTATAGATTTTGGTGTAGAGTCCTAGAGTAACTTCTAATTCAACGTATAAAGATTCAAAAAATGGCGTTTTGAAGGAAAAATAAAAAAGCACACTCATTTTATTTCAAATTGTGATACTTTTTTTTATCTATCTGATTTGAAGGCAATTTTTAACATCCAAAGTGTGAACGTGTGTGAAAAAAGCTTGTGTTTAAAATTTTGCATAATTTAAGGAATATTTCAATTTGTTTTGTTTGAACCGATGCTTGTATTTGCATCTTTAAATTGTGAAATAAGCGCATATTTGTATTTGTCGAGAACAAAATTTTTGGTGCATGACTTATAAAAAATGTTAAAATGGATTATCCTTTCCAGCTGAAAGTTTTGCCTTCTATTAAAGCGGGCGTTTTGTTCCGTTTGCTCTTATAAATTTGCATCATTATTACGGAGGAAACATATGGTTTTATAGGTGAATATTAACATGTCTTTGCATAAAATTAAGTGAATTTTATTATACAACACTTTGTATTTAATAATTGCATCAGTTGGTTTAAAAAACTTTTTCACACCTAAGATATTTTTTCAGAATATCTTTAGGTTGAATGCGATGAGCATTTCCATTCAAAAAACTAACTAAATAATCTTACATAACTATCGTCCAACTATATAATAAATTTGCTATGAAAATAGCTTTATTTTACTCACTGTAAATTAAAAACTGATACAAATGATTTTTTTTTATTTCTATGAGATTCCATTTGAAATCATATAAAGGCTTTAAATAACTAATTAAATAGATAACTAACTGACAAATTTTTAGAAAAAAATATATATGATTTTTGAACAGCAGCATTATTTTATAAAAGATACTTAATTTTTGCGTTTTAAAAGTGATATGTTTCCTTTGTATAACTTATTTTAATTTTTTTTATCATTTCTTAACTTTTCTTTTCGATAAAACTTGACATACATACTGTAGTTTCTTGTTTATGAAAAGCCATCAAGTTCGAGCTTAATTTCTGGGGGTTTCCATCGTTTCGCCTAATAATAAAATAATTCCGATTCTCTATTTTAATAAAAATCTAAATATGATTGTCAGTATTTGACTGATTTTCTGTTATAATTTTATATATTTTACATGATTAATTAATTTTCAAAAAGTTTATAAAAATATAAAATATTGAAAGAAAAGGATACTTTATTTTTATTATGAAAACAATCAGTTTCGGAGTATAAACCCCAATACTGTGAGTTTACCAATACTTCATTTCAAAGACTCTCTTTCCATTTTTTAATTATTTTATTTACAAACTTGATAAAGGGATTTATTTTCCGAATCTGGATATTTTCATATTAAAAATAAAGTATCCTCTTTTTTTGATATTTTAATAAATTTTTTGAATTTTAATCCAATGGCCATTACCGTCAAACAAATCATTTAATTAATTAATGATATACTTTTGGTAGTTATCACCACCGAATGAGCGGATACAAAAATGAAAGCAAAAATCTAGATCAGAAAAGAGAGTCATTACCCCATGAAAACAATCTTGAGATGTGGCATAAGTACACGCAGTAACGTAGCCAGAAATTTATATTTGGAGATGCTTACCTAATGCCTTTGTCTAAAATTAAAGCATCAAATGCTGCTTATAACAACTCTTCTCTTTGTGTTTATAAGCTCCTTTCTCTACTTGTGTCCTATTCTTGGTTAAGGTTTTAGATTTTATCATGGTTAATATTTCTTATCTTCTTTTCCCATAGCAAAGAGAAATTTTTTATTGTAAATTTGCTTTCTTATTACAGGTAGAAGGCCCATCTTAACAAAGTTGACAATTTGATCGTTACCGTTAATGATATCAATAATTTTTTTTTTGATTTTATTTGCTTTATATTGTTCATATAAACCCAGAGTCAAAAATTAATTCATTTTAATTTGTAAATTTCAATTTTTGATGGTGGAACCCATAACTTAGATGGAGGGGCCCGGCCCCAAGTGCCCCATAGCTGGCTACGTGGCTGAGTGCACGTAAAAAACTTACTTGTTCATACTTTCCGCAAAGCACCAATCCTCTGTCTATCACAATGTCGACTTCATCAAAGTCACTTTTGTCAAGCCTTTGGAGCCAGTCAATGCACATTTGAAAGGAAAGTTTTCCATGTGGAAAACAAGGACAGACCAAGGCCAATTTGGGTCGTGGCTGCATGTGCGTGAACAAGGACGCGTAGCCAGAGTACACGCAAACACACGCACACTCTCCCACTCCGTTTCCGAGATGTAAGGCTTTTTGCGCCAAAGCCGCGATTTCAGCGTCAGTGTCCGTGGAAGAAAGCGAAGTCAAGTCCAGACAGTTTACAACGAGCTTCAAGGCTGCTTTCTTCTCTTCGTTAGACATTTTTGCAAGTTCTCTCTTCACTGATTCAATCACACACCTCCTTTCCTTTTCGTCCAAAGGAACTCTCTTTTCTAGGAAGGAGTTAGTCGGTGTGGAAGCCATGTTTTGATGTTCACTTAAAAATAGTTTTGATACACTTTCAAATTTTGAAAAGTAAGAGTAATAAACAAACGCAATTAAACTGTACAGTTTACACGTATGTTTCTCAGCCTTTTTTCACCCATGTCCCCTTTCAAATTAAATATTGTCCTCTCCAAGGAACCTATTTTGATAAAGTAACAACTACTAGACGGACGTATAAATATATCATGTAACACGAAATTTTTATAATTTCAAACCCCTACTTCCTTATTGTAACGTATGTGTAACGCATTTATGAACCCCTTCCACAACTGGTCATCAACAAAGCTCAATTTTAGATAATTCAAGTCAATTCTAACTTCTGCATGAATGTAGTAATTTTTTAAGTAGTTTTGTTGCAATAACTACGTAGATAGCCAGCTAGTTGCACACACTAATCATATTTAGGATATTTGCATCCAACTTATTTACTTAGTGGCCAATTTTTCCATCTAGTTATTCGATGTGATCGACTTTTATTTTCAATAAAAGTTGAATTAAATTAATAATGCATTTGTGGGAATGGTAAGCTTTATTATGAGTCTGTTTTTCCAAATGCTTATTTTTTCTAATAGAAGCGTTACGAAATACAAGGAAGTAAATATATGTTTTTTTTATTTAATTTGAGTATAAAACTAAAATGGTAATTGACTGTTTAAAAATTAATTCGAAATTTAGCTTTTCTTTAATTTTGCAATCTTTTTTTCTTCTTGTTTCACTCCATCTCTTCGCACTCTTATTTCGGGTCGATGTCATTGATGCCCTTCTTCCATTTGCTTCTATTCCAGGCGTCATGACCAGTAAGACCTTTACACTTCAGATCATTTTAGCCATCTTAGCTCTGGCCTTCCTTTTTCTCATCTTTATTTCCATTTGCATCATTTTTCCTCCCACATAATCTTCATCCTTCTTACTTTCTTGAATTTTCTCTGATAACTCTTTGCAATACTTTCCACAATCAGACTGAATTGAAGAAAGAGCGTGTCTTAGATAATTATCATTTGAAATTTTATTTCTTAACTCCTTTTCAATCAAGTTCATGTCTGAAAACGCCGATTCTTTTGAGTAGGTTGCTGCCAGACAATGCTATAAATTTTGGATAATAGTAGTTAATAATAGAAATTTTCATGCAATTCGAAATATCACGAAGTTTCATTGATTTTAAAAGTAAATTATTTTGAATATATATTTCAAGTTCAGCCTTTTTAATCGTGACTTCAATAATATTTAAGCTTTCTTGAAAAGAATGAGCAATGAAGTTGTTTCGATCTTTTTAAGATTCGCATTTTTAATTCCCATCCAAAATCACAGTGGAGCAGTTCTTCATAAACTTCAAAAAATAGGGAAAATGCCCTTATCGATTGCTTTTATTTTCCTTTAGCATGATCAAGTATTTCAGCAAACTTTTAATTAAACTTAACATATGCCAATTAAATTTCGATTTCTGCCTTGTAATTCCAACTTTAAATTACTCAATTTGATCCATTAAAAAAGTAGACACACCTATCATTAGATTTACTTGGTGAATAATATAATGATATGCTAAAAACCTGTAAATCTATCATAATTTTGGCACAAATCTATCGCCTTTTTTTCTATCGAAATGTTATGTGTTTATCCCTTTCAGGCATTTCTTTTCCAAAATTTATCGTTTGCTTTCTTACACTTCTTAAGTCAAATCGCCTTTCTTTTTCTATCGAAATGTTATGTCTTTATCCCTTTCAGGCATTTCTTTTCCAAAATTTATCGTTTGCTTTCTTACACTTCTTAAGTCAAATCGCCTTTCTTTTTCTATCGAAATGTTATGTCTTTATCCCTTTCAGGCATTTCTTTTCCAAAATTTATCGTTTGCTTTCTTTTTCAATGAATTTTTCAATACTTAAAGCAGACAATTTTTATTCTATAGGGCACTGCTGTCCCATTGTGCGTGAAAGGGTTAAAGTCTATTTCCACTTCTTATGACACTTTTGTTGGCTTACAAATTCGTTGAATGCAGCAAAAATGTCTTTTCTTGCAACTCCTACAGGGTGGTGTAATTTCCAAAAACTCTTCTTTAGTAAAATGTTTTTGAAAATAGCACTTATCAAATTGCAAGGAGAAAGAACTGCGCACTGATCTGTATAACATTAATTTAGATTTTTCATAACAGTTATTTTAGAAAGTTGCACCTTAGAAATAATCTTTTTATTCTGAATACATCACTAGTACACACACATACACACTTTGTTCTTTCACGCACAATAGGACAGCAGTGTTCCATAAAATATAAATCATCTGCTTTAAGTATTGAAAAAGAAAGCAGGTGATAAATTTTAGAAAATCAATTCCTGAAAGGACTAACCAAGGTAGAGAGAGAGAGAGAATATGAGTGTGGTCAAACCTAAGTAGTCAGAGTCTGGATTAGGTAAATTTAGGGAGTCGTGTCTTTTATAAAAAATTTCAGATTCTGAAAAATCGAAAAATAAATATCTGAATTCTGAACACAACTGCGCCACTAAAAGACAGAAAAGCATTTATAGATACTAATTTCCGTATCTTTGACTGTAATCACACTTAATCTAAAATAATTTCGTTCTTTACCTATATCTCTATTTTATAGGATATTTATATATGTGTACATAAAGGGTAAATCGTTCATAAAATTAGAAAATGTTACAACATGTTCAAGAGACAGAGAGAAGGTATTTTGGTCAATTCATGTTAACAGTAGTATATTTAAAATAAAAATATGTAAAATATGAGTTATACGCTTAAATTATTACAAATTAGTTTTTGAAAGAAGAAATATACACGCTGTGTGTATTTTGAGAAATAAGTGCAATTTAGTGAAGTGTGTATTCCAAAAAATATTGTAGATAAAAGGGACAAAAAATGATAACTAAAAAAAGAGCTCTTATTTTTAAATAAGGAAATGACTTACAATGGCGCACACCATTGGAATTTTTGAAAGGGCAAAGTATTATAACCAGTAAAAAGGGGAAATTAAAAATTTTTATACGATCAAAAAAGTTCATATTATGCGTACATGTAAGAAACTTTCTTCATTAACCCATTTACGGCCAATGTTCCTATTTTGGAAAATAAGTAATTTCATCTTCGTCTGCTTTTTTCAATGACTTTGAATATAAATCGTCTGCGTTTTTTTTAGATATCGTCTGCTTGCTTGGTCTTAAATGGGTTAATTCAACATTCTTTTAGAATAATATGTAAATAGAGTTAAGAAGTAAACTTTTGAGAGTTGAATAGTGATGTCTCCTGGTTAAAGTTATCGAGGAGCAAAATGCCCCGAAATGGGCTTAAGCAAGCACTCGTCCTCATTCGTTCTTTCTCGCTAACTAAAATATATGGAAGCTGGAAAAGTAATTCAATGTGCGTGATCATAATCCACACGAAATCTCGTAATGGTGATAAAGGCAAAGTTGAACACGCTACCAACGTCATATCGAACCTCCTCGACTCCTCTAGCCCCAAAGATAATGAACTTTTTTTCTTCAATGTGTCTTATAACAATTCAAAAAGAAAAAATAAATGAGCAAATTAGATCTTTAGTTGGTTCTGAAAGTTTATCAGTAGTAGTTCATACCAATAGTTCCACTGCTTCTAGTCAAAGCCCAGCTCTAAACGCAAAACCCATTTCGAAAAATACCTTAAGTCTTTTGATGAACACCTCAATGAAGAAACCGAATTGTACAAAGCTTTTTGGGATGTAGAGAAACTTGGATGTTTTGAAAACTTCAACAATCTTAGGAATATAATAAAATTTTACCCAAATGCTTACAATATTTCTTTGTGAAAGAGTAAGTGCAATGCCAGCAACACAAGTTTCAATTGAAAGAATGTTCTCTCAACTTGAACTTCTTTTACGAAATAAGAGATCAAGAATGAGTGAAGATTTGTTAAATGCGATTCTTTTTCTTCGTACGAACAAACTTGTATAAGCTTTTAATTTGAATAGACTCGTTTATTTTATGGATAAAGAAAAAATTTATGCTTTCCATTTGTTATTGTCTTCAATGAAAAATAAATCAAATTGTGTATATTTGCCAACAAAACTCAAATTATTTTTAACGAAAAGCAAATATTAACTTAATTTTATTACTAAATGATTATTTTTGTGAGTTAGGAAGCAGAAGCGGTAGCAGATGTATTTTGAGGAAGCAGACATTTTCTGAGCGCTTACGCTTCTCTGATAAGAAGCGTCTGCGTTTATAAATTCTTTAAATACAAATATTCTGCTTTAAATTAGGTATCGTATGATTATTCTGCCAACTACAATGATTTCATATTTTTAACAATGTACATCAAGATAATTGAAAAAAGTAGGTTAAAAGTAAAAAACGTGAAATATTTTGCATGTTTTTTTTCGTAGGACTTTTTTAACGGGCTACACTTCGTCGAGCTAACGGAAGTTTTTATTAGATGTGTTGAACAGGTCTCAATCGAGGAGCTAACTAACAACATTTTTTTTGTTTTTTCGTCGATTTAATCCAAAAATCAGTAGTTCGATTTATACTTCACATCGACTTATAGGTTGATAAAGACAGTACTAAATCTTTTATAAAGTTGTTTGCAAACGAATGGGGCTCGCAAAAAACATTATGGCATACCAATCAAATGATTTGTTTGAGGGAATAATCAACTATAAAAAGTTGTTCCTTTTTACAACAGCTGCATCTTTTAGAATGATGGTCATTTATAAAGTGTTATGCGTACACAAAAAAGGCAAAATTGGTATACGGAAGGAACATGAGACATTGGACTATTATTTTTGAGTTTGTTTCAATAAAAAAGAGGTGGAGGTAGTTTTGATTGAAGTAAGACATTGAAAATTGTAAGACAAAGGAATGCTCGAACAAAACTTTGTTTTTATGCAGATGTGGAAAATATACTTGCGAAAAATGTACTACTAATGGAACTAAGCAAGTTTATGGTACATATAATGTATGTTTGAAAACATAGATGCTATTTTTATCATTTTAATAAAGCTTCTCATGATATTTTCAGTTTGAATCAATGTTTTTATATGAATGTGATTATGGGTCTCATAGAGCCCCTTTGGATTTTCTAGATAAAGAAAAACTTCGCTTTTCTAGTGTTAAGACAACTATAATTTGATCCTAATTAAACTTTCAGCGTGAGTAAGGTTGGTTAGATACTGGGTTTCGATAACTCAAGGACTTGGGTTCGATCCCGCATTAAGCCTACTTTCTTTATAGTTCGATACAAACGATAAAATATTTTACTGCCCCAATGTGTTTTAAGGGGGGGGGGGGGGGGGGACCTTCACAAATATAACTTCATTTTATACCCTTGCCCCTGAATCAATCACATTTTTTCATATAAACATCGTAGGCGGCAGGGTGTCTAGTAGACTCTTTGCCTTCAGACTACATTCACTCATATAAAACTATCCAACCTTCAGTTATTTGTTTCCAGTTGTTTTCTCTATGAATCATTCATCAATTCCTGTAATGTGCCTGGTAGACTACTTCATTTTCAAATGAAAAGCCTATTCCACCCCCCCCCCCCCCTCAACAATTTTGGATTTTTTTAAACTAGTGTATATTCTGCAAATTTAATTAAAATATTTTCGCTGGAAGTATAGTATTTAAATTCACTAAATTTATAAAAAAAAATATAAAGTAGTCTTATAAATTTAGGTATTTAAAGGATTGCTCGAATATTTGGTCTCCCGTGGTATTTCCAGACCACTAATTTTGAAAATTGTAACAAAAAAAATTTCGCCCCCCCCTCCCAATAATTAGGAGGATGTGCGCCCCTGTTACATATGTATGTATCTGTATGGTGTAAGAAATAAACACAAGTCAATAAAACTTTATTATCGATACACTCTTTACAAAAAATGACAAAATGCTTTTTTACAGCAACTATTATCACATAACGAGCCTACACTTTTAATATTATTTTGTGTTTCATAGTCTTTTGAAAACATGCTTTTCTTTTTCTAGTTTCAGTGATCTTTTTTTTCAAGTAGCTTTCTTTTCTTGTTCCTTTGATCATACATTGAAACTCTTGAAGGGGTGTAGACGAAATAGAAACAACAATACCCATCAAGCCCATACCAAGATTTCGTACAAAACTTGTGTGTAAGTCTTTGGATTCTTTTTGATGTTGAAGATGAATAAAATCTTTTATTTTCATCTTTAATTTTAAAGAGTACCCAACAGTTTTGCACCAAAATATCAAATACGTTCGTAATAAATCTTTTTTCCACCTTCCATCTCTATAGTACTGGGAAGTGGAGTATAGACTAAGATTTTGATCTACTCGTTAACATGACCCATTGAACTGTTGTAATATTTTACTTGCTCTGGAATTTCATCTTTTTTTAAATTTCTACTGAAATGATCATGACCATATTGATGATGATCGATACTCACAAAAATAATTGGGAATTTACTTTTTTTATCATGGTATATTGAAAACTGGATAGTTTTTCCGTCGTTATACTTTTTTTTCTAAAACGTCAAATTTTCTACAAAATTTTGAAGTTATTTGCTTGCAGAAGAATTTTCTTATTAAGTCGGGATGAATGAAAGTCGTGAATCTCCTTTCTGAAAATGTTCCATTGCAAGAAATTCCATTGTCTAACCGAAATTAAACAACGACTTTGTTGAAAATGTTCATTTGTAAGAAAATGTTCATGATTCGTACAACTTTAAATAATCTTACAATTTGATTTCTGACGAATTTCTCAATTTTAAAAAACCTATATAAAAATTTAGTGGAATGGTGAAAAATTGAGTTTCCTTCAGTGAACCAAATACGCCACTCAAATGTGATAATCAAAGTTTGAATAAAATCAGTTGTGAAAAGTATTATAATTGAAGCTCTTCCTTTTTTAAATCACTTATTCTGTATTCATACTCAATCTCTTTTCACGATCTTGTGAAATCACTTCTATTTTTGGTTTGTTCATGGTCTTAAAACCCTATTTTGTTTTTTTATTTAGATGTGCCAGCCAGCGTAAAACGAACTAGAACAAGAATTAGCTGAAAAATTAAAGGAAAAGTTGGTGATTTTAAAGATAAAAACACAAAACGACAGAAAAACCATATTTATCCCATATTGAAAATATTTTGAATCCCTGATACACTTCCACGACCAAACTATCTGACAATACCTTCAATTTTAGAAAGTATAAATACAAAAAGTGTGAACAAATGGAAGCAGTTAAAAAGTCACAACTTTTGCTCAATTTTATAAATACATTTGTTTACTTAGAAAAATATAGAGATATATCGGATGTGAAATTTTTTGTATACGCGGATGCGGATATCAAAATTAATTTTTTTAGAGGATATGCGGATATCATAATAGCTATTCCAAGCAAGCCAAAGTTTTATACTTCTTGAAAATTTAGAAAGAATATATCAATGTATATGTGTTATTATAACAATTTTGGATAAAGTAAAGATTCAAAATTTCCGATGCGGTATATAGAAAAAAGAAAATGTTAGAAAATTGCGGATGCGGATGTTGAAACTTAAATGATTCGCGGATGAGAATGTAAAAATTTTTGCGGATATACGATACATCTCCAGAAAAATATTTTTCCTTAACTTTTTTCTGAGAAGAAAATATTTTGATCACGGTTTTTGAATTCGAGTATTTAATTATGCGACATATTGAAATCGGACACAATTTTATCCGAAACGAATGTGAGCGGAATAATATGAATACTTGATATTTTATTTCAAATATTTAGCGCTATCTATGCGTCCATAGAAAATAACTGAAGAGCTATATTTAAAAAGAAGCGTTTAAAATTTATAACGGAGGCTTGAAAAAGATGGCAAAACTCGGGCAAGAAAAGGATTGCAGATAGAGTCGCGTTTTCTTTTAAGTAAACGCTTGACTCCATAGATATGGGCGTTGAATCTAAAACAAAAGCAGCTTTGCTTAGTTGTGTGAATGTTTGACTTATAGAAAATCGTTTTCTCAAAACTCCCTAAAGTGTGGCTTATCGAATGAAACGGTACCATCGCATCAACAATATCTACTAGTATAGTAACTTTACTATTATTAACTTAACTTCCTTACCTTTCAAAATGAATCAATGATAACGCAATAGCAAAAAGGTCATTTATATATAACGTACTGAAAAATGTAAAGTTAACCTATTAGATTCATTGATATATAAAAGTTTTATATCATTTTAATGCAATCTATGGATAGTAAGAAAAAATTAAATGTTCTGTTTACTTCTTAAATTACTTTAAATCAAGAGCAATATAACAGGAATAATTCAAGTTCGCAAAGCAGGATGTTTCGAAGGAGAAGGAATCTTGTGAAAAGCAGGAGTCAGATGCAGAAAAGAAATGTCTACCTCTAACTCCTAAAATAAAATAGTGAGCTATAATTTTCGTTGTTTACCTTTTTATTGTTTTTTTCGCCGATACACAAATGCATTTCAATTCTTCAAGTACTAACCCTTAAATGTTATGCGGTATTAACTTATTTGAATCTATGAGTATAAGGACTAAACAAGATGTTCGGATATCTGCATGCGCAAAATATTTTACATCCTCATCCACGGATTATTAAAGTCTCAACATCCGCATCCGCAATTTTTAAAACATTTTATCCCGCAAAATTTTTTTTGGAATTTTCCAATTTTTACTTTATCCAAAATTTTTATAAGTATTTCTTTATGATAACACATATACATTGACGTCCTTCTCTTAAAATTTTAAGAAGTATAAGACTTGCTTAAAAAATTAATTCTGATATCAGCATCCGATAGGCTGTCAAATTTGATATCCGCATCCGCGAATACAAAAAATTTCACATCCAATACATCTCTAGACTAAACACATCTACTACCCATCAATGATGATGAATTTAGGTTACTCTTTTTCTTCTTCATTTTGCCTAGGCATATTTATTATATTTTTACGCTTAAGGTAAAAAAACAGTCTAATTCGGTTTATAACATCTTATTTTTCATTTTTAAAAAATATTATTAAAATTAAAAAATCTTCATTTTATTGATTGGTTTGTTTATAACAAATGCTTTTCAAAATGGGGAAGTGTCTCAAAACGGCGCTTTAAAATTCTTTGGAGCGCTTTGAAAAGTAACGATTAACAAGTATTAGGTATAAAAAAATGTTTCTTGATTGAAAAAAAGGAAAATTTTTGTATGATTGCAAAATTTATTTTGGAAAAAAATTTATCTAAGTAGCTATAAATGTTGGATATAAAAAAAAGTTTAAATTCTCTTCCCACTGTTAGGAAATGACGAAAATGTTTTAAATCTTTTTCACAGACTGCAAGGCAGAAAATACATTTATTGATGTAAATTAAAATTTTAAGTAAATAAAGAAAGTGTATAGAAAATGTGATATCAGAATTAATTTCAGTAAAATCAAAGCGAACATTTAAATTTGGAAGATAAATAACAAACATAAGTGTCAGATGGAAGCATATACCTTTTTTTATTCTATTTTATAAATGAGCGGTGTTTCCTTGAAATACTCTTGTCTAAAGGGGTGTTTCTTTGAAAATGTCTTCTAAGAGCGCGTTGAGTAGAAAAAGTAGAGGAAACACTGGTTTAAACTATATTCTATATAAGTATTAAACTTCAAAAATGTTTGTTCATAATAAGAACAGAGTTTCATGGCTCTAATTTGCTCAAGCTATATCTGAATACAAATAATGCAAAAAGAATGGGATCCAAAGTTGTGTGGCTATTGGGAATCAGATTTCTGTAGATTGGATTCAGAGTCGAATCTTTGTAAGAACTTGGAGCAGTTCTACAATAATACGATTATTAACCTTTTGACGACAAAATTTTTTCAGAGCTTTCATTTTCAATAAAATGAAATCTATTTAAAGAAGAGGCCTTTAATTTCTTGGTATACCGATGTCACACTGGTCCTCAAAGCGTTAGAGTTTAGACACTGATCCTCAAAGTGTTAATTTTTTAATTGGAAGAGAAAAACATAAGCACCCCGTTTTACATAAGGGTATTAACTGTCCGAATTATTTGAGCCAGATTCCTACACTCGTTGTCGATTCCTTTTTAAGTCTGCTTTTTCAAGCTTTTAACCCTCTTTAGCAAAATGGGTCACTAATGAGCGATAAAACAAAAATCTGCTTTAAGTTATATGAAAATTCTTTGAAAAAGAAAGGCCGGTGAAAGGAAAAAAAGAAAGCAAATATCCCTAAAAAAGGAAAATAAATCTTCTAGCATTTTTTTCTTTTCATCTGAGCCCCCTAGTTCTATTTGGCTGAGTCTCGTAGCACTTCATTTTTTAGCTCACTTCCGCATATTTAGTCCTTCTGCCTTTCAGCAGATTTGTAAGGCGAAGTAAAATTAATTATACACCATCATTTCATCTTTTTCCCTCGATGTTTAACAATTTGAGCATTCTTTTTGAATTTCTGTTATTCTTGTGCTATACAATTATTTGAACTTTTTGAATTTTTCCAATTCAAACCTATGAAAATGTTAGAAAAATTAATCAATTTGCCTTTCTTTTTGAACGAATTTGGAAAACGTAAAGCAAACGAATTTTAAGAATTATATCCTCAACTTTTTGAATGATATAAAATTTTGGAAACAAAATATCATAGAAATTGTGTTGAATAATGGTAAGTTGTCGGTAATATTTTTTTGTTCTTTTTTTCAAAATTATCCAGCTTTCTTTTACATGATTTTTATGTATTTATCTAATGCTGCTGAATGGAGAATATTTTGCAAACTTGACCCTAAAAAAATATGACATTCAGAAGAGTTTGTCTTTGAAAAGAAGTTTTGATAAGATAAAATCACCTTTTTCAACAGCTATTTTACCGGACGATACCAAATTTGATGGAAAAGTCACAATTTAGAGCAACTACACAAGGAGGATGAAAAGTTTGAAAAAATTACAAGAACAGAGTACGAAGTGTAACGTTCGCTTACATGCTGAGAGAAAAAATGATTTAAAATATTTATCTTAAAATTAAAACGGCTTGTTTTATTTTTCATTAAGAATTTTGGTATGAAAATTTTACTTGAAAACTCTTAACGTTTGTCAAAAAATTATCATTTCCAGAAATACCCACAAAGATAAATCAATCTGATTTTTCTAGGTTCATATATAAAATGTTCTTACAATGTTTTCACACGAAACGGTTTTAAGAAGATTCAGACAAGACACTTCAACGCGATAATCTTTTAACTTGTAAAAGAATGCGTGTTTGGTTTTTGAGTCAAAAAGTGTTTTCAAACTTTTTTCGAAAGACTTGAGCTTTTAAATCAGTTTATAGGTTATTATAGCCCAAAATTTCAGGGTTACCATTTACAAAAGTGGTCGTCATTGATTTCTAAATGAACCGAGTAATTAATAATATGTCTATTGGTAATAATTGCAAATAATATGCCAATTGGTTGAGTAAGTGTTTTTAAATGTACTTTGTTTGAAAAGACTGTGGCTGATAGATTTTCTGTATTCACATCCAAAATACTTTTATTGACTTAAAAAGAGATTACAAGATTAACAGGAGAAAGGTAAATCTAAAGAAAGGAAAATGCAAATTATAAAGTATATCAAAGTTCGTCTTCAACCCCGGTAGCAGCATCCTTTCAAGCTCTGCAATGATGTCATTCTTGAAGGACAAGGGATAGGTGGTTGAGGAGTATCTCTTGACGGGGATGCCATTTCGCGAGATTAAAAATCTTGGAAAAAATTCCACTTTATGCTATCCGTTATAGTGCCATGCAAAGTCGACTTCAAAAAGGTATACAACGGCGCCTCATTCTTGCCATTCACATCGATTTTGTCGAATAGTGCAAATTTAACGTTTCTCGCCAAACAAAAGCCATTTATTTCTTCATTATCGCCAGGCTCCTGAGATCCAAATTGATTGCAGGGAAAGGCCAAAATTTGGAATTTGCGTTTGGATAAATTCATCGTATAATTCGTTCAATTCTTTCATAATGGCTCTTGGTGAAACCGCACTTGCTCGCAACATTAATGACAAGGACAAAGCCTTTGTAAGCAGACAAACTCACAGGCTTCTTGTTTATGTCCATAACAGTGAAGTCAAATATAGTCTTACTCATGTGGTAGAATTCCTTGGTGCAGAATGCAAATAAAAAGAATAATAATTAAAGGCTTGGCAAACATCATAATGCACAAGCTAATCAAAATACGAATAAAGAATAAGAGCAAAGATATACAACTAAACAACAAAAAACATATCCTTCAAAAAACTAATTTCATTATGTAAAATGGTAAATTCTCTTGTATTCGACCATCATCACTGACCGAAAATCATCATCATCATCCATTCGCTCTAATGAGCAGGTCTTTGTCCTGGCGAGAGCCAAGGTCGACCTTGA
>JAUIRK010000676.1:0-33363 GCA_030549495.1 Nectonema munidae
ATATTATTTTTTTAAATTAAATTAAATACTTTTTGGTAATGATGCACTATCCGTGCATTGATGAAAAGCAATTTTAATAGGAAAGAAGTTGTCCAATGATATAATGCTTTCATATGTCAATCTTTTCTTGAATGCGATTATAGCTTGAGTATCGCAGTATACGTGCATTGTAGCAAATACAGTCTATGCCTGTATAGCTTGAGTATCGCACTATGCGTGCATTGTAGCAAAAACAGTCTATGCCTGCCTCCATAATACGAGTATATCTACATGATACACATATAGTGCGATGTAACGTGTCTATGCATAATGCTGTGATGAAGAGATGATGAGCTGTATGAGACAGGGACGCTCTCTTATACTATATGGCTTACCAACACAAATCTTTTTAGATTCATCATACACACTTGCGTTAAGTTTTTTATTTTGCTTTAGATCACATCTATAAAAAACGTCAATAAATTTTCAAAAAATAACAAGAAAAAGAATCTCCCACTCTAGTAGAAACTAGGGTAATTCCTAAAAAAAAATTTTTTGATACCATGTCAGAAAGGTGAGTTTTTAGGCCTAAATAAAGATTTTATTAAACTTTTTAAAAAAACCTCGCGCTCCTACGTCATTAAAATTATAGAAAATCACTAAAAAATTAAACTATAAAAAAGCGTAAGCTTTTTACAAGAAAATAGTTTTCCAAAAAGTATTAATAAGAATTTATTATTGGAAATAAAAAAATAGAAAATAAATATTTAAAATAATTTCATCTTAAAAAAATTTATATTAAATCTTTAAATAAATAATTTTAAATTAATCTATTTTCGGCAAAATTCAACCATTTAATAATTTTATTATTAAAAAAAATAAAAAAGATCATGGTAATGGAAAATTTTTAATAGCTATTATAAATTTTGAGAAAAGATCAACATTGAAGAAAGCATTACGCCACATAAATTCGTCCAAATACGATGAGAATAGTGCACTCGAAGTTCCGAATTGTCTTCTCAACTTCCTTTTCACCCTCATCCACATATTTTCTATGTTTTGAGTGTGGATTATTGGATTATCAGGAGAAACAAAGTTTCTCTCATGTATGACAACCCAATGATCATACCATCCATTATTTATTCTTTCTATATTCGAATATGCAGACCATCCATCGCTTACAATAATCGTTCCGGGTAAAGTATACTTAACAATTTCTCTAAAAAGTGTTTCCTCTCGTCTATCAGGAACTTCCACCATAAAGCATTTCTTAGACCCACGCTCAATGCATCCGAAAACCCAATGTCCTTCACGATACGTGCCACGATGGTATTTCCTGTGGAAAAACTTGGTTTCATCGATCTCCACAATTTTTTGAGAAAAATCTTCATTGAAGCCACCAATGCATATTTCATTGCTCGTGACACAATTGGAACAGACTTGTCTACAGTAATTGCTCCAATCTACACCACTATGAGTACTAGTGTTTAAACTACTTTCTAAATAATCTTTAGTCCAGCCATAAATGAAAAGTAGAGCGTTTTTCAAATCGAAATTGCAGTTGTAGAAAAAGGAGTCAGTTCTAACAGACTTTCTTTTTTTTGCAAACACCACAAAACCACTGAAAACCATCTTTCACATCCTTTCGTTTAATAAGATTCATGCTGTGACCACATGAGCATGTTGCTACATTTTTAATCAGGCCATGCTTAGCCATCCATTTTAGAACTCCCATTGTTCCGTTATTTGAATTAAGAGCATCAGATAAGGAACAATAATTCCAAGATTCTCTCTCTATGGCATCATCAGAAGCCAAATCCTGAGTGATAGAAATCATTTGAGAGAAAAGAGTACAAGCGAAAAACAAATTTTTGAAATGAAAACAGTGAATGAGAGGGTATTTCACAAATGTTATTGCGTCTTGAAAATTCAATAACTCTTGATTAAAATTTCAGCACAAATTTAATATTGTCTTATCACTTCCTCTTTTTAAATATCTCGTCCATGTTGCACTATCTGTATTGTCCATAATACTGGTCTTCAATTTGTATGTGTATGTATGTGTATAGTAGTGAAGAGAGAGAAACACAGAGTGTGTTGCTCTTTATGTGCGCATCACTCTTTCTTAAAACACATCACCCTCTACAACATTATAAGACACGTTACATCGCACTATATGTGTATCATGTAGATATACTCGTATTATGGAGGCAGGCATAGACTGTATTTGCTACAATGCACGTATAGTGCGATACTCAGCTATACAGACATATACTGTATTTGCTACAATGCACGTATAGTGCGATACTCAAGCTATAATCGCATTCAAGAAAAGATTGACATATGAAAGCATTATATCATTGGACAACTTCTTTCCTATTAAAATTGCTTTTCATCAATGCACGGATAGTGCAACATTATCTACTTTTTTTAACTTTCCTTAAATATTAAGGAATTTAAACATATTTCAAAGCTATTTACGTCAGAAAGAGATATTGTTTTATTTTGTCATTATAGCCTGATAATATGAAAACCTTATATTTAAAAATGAGTTTTTTATGATATTAGAACATTTACAAAAGTTCGTAATAAACTTAAAAAAAATATAAAGGGATATTTACAAAAAAACATTGAGCGTCAAGCATAAAATTAGTATGACGATATAATTACTGTACGATGAAAATACCGACGATGTATTGAATCACGATGAATTTACTATGCGATGAAGTTACCACGATGAAATTACAGTGAACCAGAATTAACACATTAAGATGAAAACAGGACAGATGTAAAGATGGAATAAATATAGGTCAATAACTTTTTGAGAGATATTATCAAAGAAGCAGTTCATGTCTGCATGTGTCACACATATGAGACTAGAAACATGGCAAATACAAAAGACAAAAAGAGTTGTCAAAAAGAACTGATGTATAAATCTTCAATCTTTTACTTCATTTGTTGTTTTGAATAAAGATAGCAAAATTGTTTTATTGTTTTTTTCAAGCACTTTTTTAGCTACAAATTCGCCTTTATAATAAACTCAGCGTATTATACACGAAACTATTTATTGATGATTTTAAAATATAAGAGAAACACAACATGAAAAACAAGTATTTATTGATGAACACATGCTAATATATGTTTAATTCACAGTTTTCAGAATCGCTATCACGATTAGAATTGTTGAAAAGATCTTCAGCTTGCTCTGTCGACAGCATATCTTCATAAAATAAGTCAGCATCAGAGTTTTCTAGATCCTCATCATACGTTTCCTTTCTTCCTTCTCCGTAATCTGTCCATAAAATATCATCTTCTGTTCCGTCCATAGCATTTGAGATTGAGCAACGTTTAAATGAATTTATAATGATGCTAGGATTTAACTCATCCCATGCTTCTTTGACCCATTGAGCCACAGTTATTAAATCAGGAGCACGAGTGCGACCACCTTTTGTGTATGATTTTTTTCCATGTTGCATCCATTCTTGCCATTTTGTTTTGAGGAGTGACTTCATAGGATGATTTTCCTACGTCTATGGGCGGAAGTATTGACGTCATACCTCCTGGAATGACAATAACTCCTTTTTTTTGATGTTTATGTAAATGCTTTAGAAATTGGGGATTTCTGTGACACCTAAAAGCATCAAGAATAAGCAAGCTAGTTTTATTTTTTAGCAACCCTCCAACACGTTTTGCCCATACAACATCGGCCCAATCTTTCATTAATTCATCATTCATCCATCCCTTTGATTGGAAGCGCACGATAACACCACTTGGAAACTTAGTTGCCTTAGGTGCTTTTTTTCTTTTGAATACAATATAAGGGGGAAGTTTTGTGCCATCAGACATGCATGTCAGCATCACTGTAAATCTGCTCTTTTCGTGACCTGTAGAAAGAATGGCTATGTTAGACGCCCCTTTTTTTTAATAGTATAGCTTGACGGGATAACAAAGGTAAGAGGCGTTTGATCAGCATTACCAATTAATGACAAAGGTGGATTCAGTTCTTTACGTCGCTTGATGAGAAATCGTTGAAATGCTGTAATCTTTTGTTCGTAGTCATCAGGTAGTTTTTGCGCGATATGGCTTCTCCGACGCATCGATAATTTGTGCCGCGCCATAAACCTATAACACCAGTTACTTGAGGCCTTAAAATTCTTCAGATCGAGTTGTTTAGCAATTGATTTTGCTTTAATGCGTGCTTGAATTGTGTTCAATGCAAAACCCTTTTCACGAGACTCAGCAATATGCTCGACTAACTGTTTTCCATTTCTGGCTAATAAGCTGTTGCATCTCTGTTAGCGCGTTTTTTCTAGGCATGTTACTCAACATAGCTTTATTTTTTCTCCACATCCTTGTATTGCTTTCATTTAATGTGAATTTACGTGCAGCAGGCCTATTACCGTTCAATTCTGCTTATTCAATGACTTGAAGTTTAAAAGAACTATCGTATGATATTCTGCGAGGCATGATAACTTTCAAGATAAAAAAAGCAAAAATGAATGATGAACCTCTTCTTAGACTGCCTGATTATCCCCACACACGCAACCGGAAATTATGCACTTATTGTACTTTCTATGTACTTATTATCGTACACTCTATCAATATACCTTCAGAGCTGATAATAATAATACTGCTGTCTCATGTACGTGTTGTGTGGGTAAATTATATTTATGCATTATTGTAACTATCATATATATACGTATCATATATATGTAATCTATCAAAATGTCGATGCGTATTATACATAGATATAGGGAATTTCGTTCTTTTTTAAAAACTAAATAATAAGTGCGTATTATACACGGGTGCGCACTATACGTGGGGAAATACGGTACTTTTTATATTCACTGACAATTATTCTCGTTATGAGTAATTACAAAAATGGAAGAGAGTTTTGCATGGGCAAAGATAGCGTTTTTGAAGTCATTTTTCCTGAATACTCTGATGATGATTTACCTGTAATTGACCAAGATGATGAAAATGTTTTGGGTGAAGTTATTGAAAATGGCAATGATTAAGCAAGAATTGGTACTGAAGATTTTTTTTATTGTTATACTAGCTCAAACTTAGAAAATGAAGTAATTTTGTGGTCTAGAGTAGTAAAAACACCTGTTTTGCCAGATGTATTTTCACCTATACCTTGTGGTAATTTTAAATCTAAAATTGTTACTTTTTTATAAACAAATGAGTCTTCACCATATCTTGTGTTCAATGTTGTTAGTGATTTTGAAAATTTAGTTACAAAATTAATTGTGCCTCAGACTAATATATTTGCAACACAAAGTGGATGCGTTTTTGAAACAAATTTTTCCGAAATTTGTGCTTTTTTAGGAATTCATTTAATCATGGGGTAGCATGTTTTACCAAAATTAAGAGATTATTGGTCTAAAGATCCTGATTTACCAGTTCTGTATATTTCTTCAACAATGCCATTGAATAGATTCAAGTTAATTAGAAGGTTTTTACATTTCAATGATAATAGTGTTCAAGATAATAACAGAGCAAAAAAAATACGAAATGTTTTTGATCATCTCAACTCATCATTTAAATCTTGCTTACATTCTGAAAAAAATTGAGTGTAGATGAGAGAATGATAAAATTTAAAGGTCAAAATATAATGAAGCAGTATGTCAAAGCCAAACCTATTAACCCTATTTCAGGCTGGCAATTTTTCAGCAGTTTTTTGGCAAAGGGGCGGATTCCGCCTCTCTTCCAAAAGAATTTTAGAACCTATGTTGTTGTCTAAAAACTCAAAACTACCATTTTCAAGTACGCTGAATTGATTGATGGCATTAATTTTTTATGAAATTCAATCAATATGTGATTATTCAATCATTTTTGACAAGTCCTATCAAAAAAGAAAAATTATATCTACATCATGAAACATGTCTAAACTACCCTTTTCAAGTACGCTGAATTGATTGATGGCATTAATTTTTTTATGAAATCCAGTCAATATGTTATTAATCAATCATTTTGAGAAGAAATTTCAAAAAAAAAAAATGAAACAAATATAAACTACCCTTTTCAAGTACGCTGAATTGATTGATGGCATTAATTTTTTTAATGAAATGAATAATAGTATACATTTTTTTTATACGAAATTTAGTCAATGTCATCAAAATCAATCATTTTTGACAAAATCTGTCAAAAAAGTTATGTTTCTATAATGAAATAAGTCAAAACTATCATTTTCTAGTACACTAAATTGAATGATGACATGAAATTTAGTTGATCTCGTTTATCAATCACATTTAAAGTCTATCAAAAAAAGAATAATTATATTTCTATTACAAAATTAGTTAAAACTAGCATTTTCATCTATGCTGAATTCAATGATCTTATTCACTCTGTTTCAAATTCAGTTGAAATGTTTATAATCGATGAACTGTAATAAACCAATCAAAAGACTAAATTCTATTTTTAATTCACTTTACTTTTAAAGCGGTATTGAAAATATTTAATAACAGCTATATCAAAAAAAGCAAGTTTTAGTTACTGAAAATTTATCTCATATCTAAAAAAGTTAATTTCACAAACTAAAAGATAAAACTGGCTTACTTCTGGCAAATTTTTAAGATCAAAATAAGTCAAAACTTTAATAAAAAAATGTTTTTTGTTATTAGACATTTTTGTTTATTGAGTGGACAAGTTCTCGGCCTATTGGTACAAAATCTAGTTACGCCACTGAATATCTAATTTGAATTGTAAATAGTTGAAAAAACATTTAATGCATATTTTTATTAGAAACAAAAAAATCAGATTTTGTTATAGCAGTCAAAATACAGGTTGACAGAATGCAAGGAACAACAACATTTTTCGCATTTTTGACATTGTTGCTTTACTTTCTTGATTTTATCCTTTTTTGCTTTATAATTTGGTCCAAAAATGAGCTTTAGACATTGGCTACAGCGTCTATTTGCTCCATTTTTGTCTTTCTAACTCGTAAATGACGGAGAAGGTGAGTTCAACGAGAAGTTAATTTTTGCTTTTAATGTGTTGCTGCGCCCTGTGAGGGATCTCGATTGTATGAAAGGGATAATCAGTGATTTAACTATTTTCATACCGAAGGAAAACGAGTCTATCTTTCTTGGTTCCAATCCTTCTTTTTTTTTTAGGGAAAAGACAGTTCCTGCATTGATTCTTGAAGTGTTCAATAAAAAACACCATGCTTTAGCTGTCCATTTTTTACTTTTCCTCACAGAAGAACCATATGAAATTCGCTTGTCAAAAATATCGATTCCACCTTTGGTATAGTCGTAAAGTTTATATATTGGTGGTTTTTTGATTGCATCTTTTGTCACTCAAAATCGGAGGTAATGATAAAGCAATCAAAATATTTTTAAAACTTGATTTCTGCTTAACTAGGAATACATAGACACTTGTAAAAAAAAATTTCCGAACAAACTATAATAAAAATTTTCTCTACCACTCACATCATTTATTCCTTCTGGAACTCCTCTTCTTGACGGCATGATTGTGCCAATGCATGTAATTTTCTCTCTATAGAGCCATTCAACGAGAGGAAGCGATGTATAAAATCCATCGATCGTAATGTTGCGACCTTCTAAAGAAGTGTGACGCTTAACCTTCTCCATTAACTGCTTAACAGCTTCTAAGGTAGTATTTACATGAAATGGGCCTGCCCCATCAATCGGTTTGCCTGCGTATACAATCGATTGAAAAGTGTAGGGAAACTCAACAGAACTTAAAGAGCGGAACAAAAGCCCATATTTCGAAGGTTTGAGTGGATTGTAAACATTAAAATTGATAGCAGTTTTTGATGGGTAGAGGAACTCATCAATTGTTAAAAAAGCACTAGGTCTCATGTACTTACAACAATTAACTTTAAAAATTTCGCGAAAAGCCGCAAATCTATCTTTTTCCCATCTTTCATCCCTCGTTGATGGATCATCAAAACATAAGCTTTTGTTTAAAAAATAAAATCTTTTCATGCTCATAACACTTGAAAAAAGTGGACAGCCCAAATCTGACCAAAGAAAATTCACTCTTAAAAGTTCTGCCTTAAAATTCCTCTCAAATATGTCAATCTAATATATGCAAGCATTTCAGGCATATCAACTTATAATATTAATGCGGCCGAAAAAACAGGTTTTGCATTTTTTTTCTTTTTTCTCCATATTTCCACAACTCTTGAGTCTTGTTTTGAAGATCTTCAAAGGGAAATTAATCCTTCGAGATGAAGAATCTTCAGAAACGCAACTTTGCAAATTGGTTTGCAAGGAAATCATCATCACTTTCACGTGTACCACATTCTGCGGTGCTTTGCTTCTCTAAACTTTGAAAAATATCAAAAATATTCTCTACGTCTTCTTTTGAAAAGAGCATCTCTTCAGAATCTTTGTTGGATTCACAAAGTCTTTTTATTTGTTTTTTTGCTTGCTCATAGAAAGTCAGTTCTGTAATGTTAGTATGAATAAAATAGAAACAAAACAAGAAAGTCTTACCTCACTATGCGTATTTTTGGGAAAACTTGATAAGGTAAATACAAAGTGTATATTGAGTTTCAGAAGAATGGAATGAATGACAATTTCTTATAATGGGATGATTTTGCAAACCATGCAAATGTTGGCGTATATGAATGCGATGCTGATATGATATAGTAAATATGAAAATTCAATACATGATTGATGGACATTGTAGTGATTCACTAATATATCATTTGTGATAAACAAACCACATGTTAGCCAGACATGCATAAATTCTTTCTGATTACGTCATTTTTATATAAAATTGATAGTTATACAATAGTTATGTATTCTTGCATCACTACAAGAGATGGCTAAATCAAATTCTACAAGAGAAAGCTGCGTCTTTATATGAAAATTTCTTTCGTGTCATAACATCGCTGTTTTATGCTTTCTTCACAAACTTATGTGGATTACATATTTTTGTGCCTACACGGGAAGAAAAGCGGACGGGAAAGTAGCTGTTACTGAGATATATGCATCTGTGAAATTGAATCCTTATTTGAATTTTTGAAAACTATTTTTAAATTACTGTTAATTATTTTATAAGCTGTTATTTATTTATAATTTTTTATAAAAATTATCGTAAAAAAGACTCGCTTCAATAATTTTGAGGATGTGCGTCCCTGGTTTATACAGGTAAAAATAGCGCGAATAAAGTATATTCATAACGTGGCTGGCTATTCTCACTAATGTTTCGTTACAAAATTCTTTTCTTTCAAGTAAAACTTGTAAAGTCTGTCCCAAATTGATAAGACAAATTTTTCATTTGAGACAAAGCGTACGGAATAGGCATTATATACTAGAATATTGCAAAAACATCATTTATGGTCATTGACCTGGTGATAATTTTACCCCATTTAGATTCAGTTTCTGACAAAAAATGACTCATCTCATCCTTAAATCAAAAATATTATACACTTTTGTTTTTAAAGCCATCAATTCCACTCTCTATGTTTTGAGCAATTGTTGATGAAAAAAAGTTCACCTTATAAATATTCAGACTTCACAAAATTTTTTCTTAATTTTTTTAAATGAACAACGAAATATAAATATAAAAAGT
Source organism: Nectonema munidae (assembly GCA_030549495.1). Classification (NCBI taxonomy): domain Eukaryota; kingdom Metazoa; phylum Nematomorpha; class Nectonematoida; family Nectonematidae; genus Nectonema; species Nectonema munidae. The sequence goes on from JAUIRK010000676.1 coordinate 9,532, forward strand.
CTTTAAGTATCACGAAAAACACATGAGGTCCTCAAACATATTTTTCAATAAAAAGTTTTAGACGGGCGGAGGGTTTTAAAATTTGGGTTTTAGCTAGAATTTCTGACTTTGTTTATAAACTTATTCCATATTGTGGGAAAACAGAAATCCGTGAGTATGGATTGGGTGAATCTATAGTGATGAAGTTAACGAATGATCTAAATTCTAAAAGGTTCAGGGGCTCATGTTTACTTTGATAACTTTTTTACAACTGTTCAATTGATGTCGTATTTGCATGAAAATGGTATTTTTGCCGCTGATATACTTCGCTCTAATAGAAAAAACATTCCCGACACTCTAAAAGAAGACAAGTATTTTAAAAAAGACGAAATTGATTTTTTCAAAGTACGGATAACAAAATTAATTTAGTTAAATGAATGGACACCAGATGCGTCACAATGATATCAAATCATCTTGAACCTTGTGAACAAATAATAAAAAGAAAAAGAAAAAGAGGGGAGCAAACTGTCTTAATTCAAACGATACCGTCCATGGTTCTTGATTACAACAAGTTTATGGGAGGAGTTGACAAATCAAATCAATTGAAGAGTTATTATCAATTTGATAACAAGTCACGTAAAAAGTTTTACTTGAGAATATTTTTTGACTTACTTACATTGTTTACAAAATGATACATAATAGGGAAACAAAGAGATATCATTGCTGGAGTTCAACCAAATTGTTTCAAGAAAATTGGTTGAAGATTTTACATCAAGAGTTTATGATACCGATATTGAAAGTTTGCAAGGAGGATTGGAAATTCAGCATCAAAATCATTTGCCAAGATTTTCAGATAAAAGAAAACGACGTTTTCACTGCAATAAAAATGGATTAGATAAGACTTTTACTTTCTGTTTGGCACGCAACAAACATCTATGTGTACAAAAAATCGAAATTGCTACATAAATTTTCATTTATGATATTTATTTTTTACTTTTCAAAATAAAATAATATTTTAGCAATGATTTATTTTTCATATTAGAAACGCATACTTTGGTAAAATTAAATTTCTTGTGAGACATAATCATGGAAAATTGTTTATAATATTTAATTAACTTTTGGTTCAAATATATTACTAACAATTCAACGTTATTTGAAATTAACATTCAGTTTCGAGTTAGGGCACATTGGGTCACTCATGACCAGGGCGAGGAAAAATTGACCCAAAAAATTGGAAAAAATTGACTTTTACTCAGAGAAAAAATTGACTTTATTGACCTTTTAAAGTTTCATTGAATTGAACAACTAAGAACACTTTAGAGAAAGTATTGAAAAATTATTTCAAAGAATCCATGACTTTGTAATACAACAACATATAATTAATGACATTTTCTGATTTAAAATTCGATCATTTTCTAGCAGTTTTTTCAGTTTAGAAAAAGATCTTTTTACTTCTAAAGTTAAAACTTGACAATTTTGTAATTTGGGATAAGTACTGCGAGAGATTTGAAAGTTTTCCATATTCATGATTTTATTGATTTCATTTTATTTGAATCTATTTTCAAGATAACTTTTAACGCCACATTCGTCTTAAATAAAATAATGTTGAAACAAGTGAAGGCATCTTTGACTGAAAAAGTCTCTATGTTCACCTTTTCCTACTAAATCAATGAATCGTAAATATTCTCGAATTATTATTGTTAGCAAGTTTTATTTTCTTTTTTTAACAATTTCTTGATATTTGGCAATAAAATTCCATCATCTTCATCATTAATTTCTTCACTGCTGGAAGATTAATGAAAATATTTTGCTACTTGCAACCAATTTGTCAATTTCGTTACAAATGGAACTGAAGTGTTGCCGATTGGTTTGAAAAGAGAACGTCTTTTTCTATTACTAATTTTGAATGATTTAATGCCGGTAATCTACAAGTTTGCAGGATAACACTTAACTTTTAAGGTAAACTTGTGTAAAAGATGTGAAAACACGCAATGATAAAAAAGTTTGGGAATAAAATTTCACAACTTCTGAAGCGGATATATCGTATGTAACCGCGTTAGTCAACAAAAAAAATTTGTCTTGCAAAAAACTTCTTCATGTTTAACCTCAGTCAGGCAAACTTTACAGTAAAACCTTTTATTAGATGAAAAAAAGCCCAACTACTAAGTGTTGATATAAAGAAGAAATCTTGTATGTATCGCTTATAACAATTTTAGGCACATTGAATCAAAAAGTGCTAATATAAAAATTGACTTTATTGACCTAAACTCGAAAAATTGATTTTGATTGACTTAAAAATTAGTTCAAAAATTTTTAGACTAAACAAGTAAAGATCTTCTCCAAAGAGTTTTTGCTAAACGGAAATAAAAGTTGACTTTATTGATTTTTACTCGCCCTGCTCATGACCCATTGATTTTGACTTAAGGCACAATTGGAAGAAAGTTGTTGTATGTCCAGATAAAGCGCTTAATAATCATTTTTTTGAGTTGAAGTTGTAATGGTAGGGTGTTTGTTAGATGTTCTAGGCATTGTGTGGAAGTAGTACGACATGCGTTTATGATGCAAAGTAGGTAGAGGCGGTGTATTTTGTTAAGAAGTGGGGCGTTTTAAGGAGATCCCACAGGAAAGAATTCCATATTGAATTACTGGGAGGATTAAGCATGAGTATATGTATTTGGTGTGTTTGGGACGTAATATATATAATTCCATTTATAAGAGATAGCGCTTTTAAGTGAAAAAAGGGTGACTGAGAGTTTTTGGTATATTTTTTTAAAGTGAATTGAAAATTTTAGATTGGTCTGGAGGTTAAATCTATGTTTATTTGATAGTCTTTGAGGCAGGCATAAAAGTAGTGGTATTTAAACGAAGGGGTAAATGTTCTGTGTGTTTGCGTGTGAAGTAAATGAGGCTGGTTTTGCTGGATTTAAAGAATATTTTATGCATGTTTGCTCTTTCTTTTAACTTTAGTAGAAATGGAGAGGAATTGGTGACGTTTTCTTGTTGAGAGTTTCTGGTGAAAGTGAATAATATGTCATCTGAAAAACATTGAGACAAATCTGTGTGGGTGTAGATGAGATCGAGAAGTAGCTCTATGAGAACTAGCCAGAGGATATCGGAAAGACACCCTCCTTGGGGATTCGAGAGGAGTTAGGTTATGGATCCAAAGGGAAGCGTGATGTCGGAAAATGAGGCAGCTATTTGAAAGGTATGAGCCTATAAATTTGTTGATGTAAGGAGGAAGTGATTTGTGAGCGAGGTTTGCGATGATGGCAGGATGCCAGACTGAGTTAAAAGCCTTGTCTATGTCTAGGAAAATTGTAGAAGAAGTTTTCTGAGTAGAAAGGGAAGAGTCACGGTAGGTGGTTAGACGAAATAGTGCTGCTTCCGTATTTTTGTTAGGAAGGCTACAAATTGTTTGTGATAGATGAGGTTACGGGATAGGATCTAGTGGACAAGACGTTTGCGAATGATTTTTACGAAAAGTTTGCCTAGGATGGGTAGTAGAGAGATTGGTCGCCAATTTTGAATGAAGCTTGAATCTTTATTGGGTTTAGGAATGAGTATGAGTTAACCGATTTTCCAAACGTGGGGAAAATGTTTAGCAGGGAAATATTGTTTCAGGGAGAATAGAAGGTTTTTTCTTTTTAGTTAGCCTATTGATGATGTTCCGTAGATTGTTTGAGTGCTGACTGGTGAATTTTACCCATGCTTTCTTTTTAGCATGAAATATTGCAAGTGTGTAATCCTTTTTAGCAGCAGATTGGATGGAAATGATTGAGGGAATGGGGGATTTTCTTATGGTTTTGATGATGCGTTTCAGTTTGTTTTTTAACACGGTCAGTTCAGGTGTCCTGAAATAGGCGTGTCTTCTTTTAGGAAAGGGGTTGATGGGAGTGGAAGATAAGATGGAATGTGAAACATGATCATTGAGGGATAGTGCCGCTTTATCGATGGGTGTGGGAGAGGAGAGAGATTTTAATGTTGGGAGTGAGTGGTTGAGATACATGAGCCAGTGAGTGGTGTTCTTTTTTATGGTGTTGTTATAGCTTTCGATACTTGTAGTGTTTATGAGAGGCTGAAAAGTTATGCAGGAGTGATCTGAAGCTGATGGGATGTCAGAGAGTGACCAATTAAATATGAGATTGAGAGTATTTGAAGTGGTTATTGTGAGGTCAATGTGAGATGTATATTGTTCGTTGTTACAAGAGCGTTGGTATGTAAGGTTTTAAGAGTTATCAGTGAGATATAGGTTGTTAGAGCATAGGAAATTGATGACTTATTGTCCTCATGGATTTTCTTTGTGGTCCCAGATGTGTGATCCAGCGTTGCAATCGGTTGAGATAATCAAATGATATGTAGACGGCAGTGTGAATATAGCAAGAGTTAGTGATTGGGAGGAATCAGAAGTAATGGCTATTGGGTGTGAGGGAGGAGATTAAAGGGTTGCGAAAAGAAGAGGATGAGGTTTGGTGTGTACAAGAGCAAAGTAAAAATTGTTGGAAGCGAATCGTGGTAATAGCGTGTGATGAACGATTGACTTTATGAAGATGCATGCATAATGGAAGGATAAAGGTGACGTGTGATATAGTAAGTAATTTGGTATATTAAAAGAGAGATTTGGATATGGTTCGTTAATAGATATAACATCAAAGAAGTTTGAAATTAGAATGTTAAAAGAGGTTTGCCCAAACGGCGCTAGAGTGGTTGCGATTAATGTCAAGAAAATTTAGCATAGGAATTTGCTTATTAGAAGGTTGTGTTGATTTTAGATATGTCGTGGCTGTTGAATTTGGAATTCGCCAAGTTTGGATGTAGCGTTGTGGTGATTGTGACCATTGAAGCATGAGCGTTTTGTGGAATCATTTTTGAAAAAACAATCTGATTTAGAGTGGTCCCGATTTCCGCAGTGATCGCAATTGGGTGATGGAGCTTTGCAATTATTTGTTGTGTGCTTGTGTTTTAGACATTTCTGGCATTGGCGATGTAATGGTTTTGCTAAGGTTAGAGTGAGAATGTGATGTTCGACTATGAGATTTAAGTATGTGTTTAAAAATGTTGGGGTTGCTGGGTTCTAGGATAGCACTATAGGAGAAGTTTCCTGTGTTACCAGCTTGGCGTACTGTATAAAGGGTGCAATATTTTTGGGTTTAGGTTTTCCTGAGCAATGGTTGCAGAGAGCGAAGAAAGTGGTGTGGTTATAGGTATGCTTCGGAGTAGGAAATGGTGTTTGAAGATGAGTAAATATTCAGATTTAATTCCATTATTGTCAAGTGTTTTATGCGCCTGTGTTTACTCTTCTTGTTTTGATCGTGTGTTAGTGATGGTAAGTGTATTCTTATTAGTTTCTAGGTTTTTGACTATTTTTTGTCGGAAGGCAGCTTTCAGGGCTTTAGTGTCAGAGGGAGTAGGGGGACTATTTTTAGAGTAAGCACGCTATTTAGGGATGACTTGGACTTAGGAGGAGAGGGTTTTTGTTTATCCTGAAGGTTATTGGATAACCTAGGTGTGGTTATGGAGGAATGTGGGCGGGCATGGCTGAGTCTGTGGGTGGTGAGAAAGAGAGAGTTGTTCGATTTTGTTGGAGTGTGCAAGAGTTACTTCATATTTTAGATTATTAGGAGTTCATGGTCTTCTGCATTTAGAGAGAAATTGGCTATGAACTCGTTAAAGAGGTTCACTATTAATTGGGTTGAGGAAGGTTTGGAGCATCATCGTGACGTACACGTTTTGGTGTGTGAAAGAGTGATGTGATATAAAGGTAAACATTATAACTAAATTTAATAAAGTAAAAGGCACTGTTCGTTGATAGTTCACTAGGAGTAAAAAATATTAGCCATTTTTAAAATAAGCAAAAACAAGAGGGATTTACACAAAAAAGGACCTTAGAATGGTAAAAAAAAATAACAAACTTTGGGTAAATACTTTTTCATTAAGTTATTTCTTTGCCTAAAACTTTTCTTTTTTCGACTTCTATCTTTATCTCCCCTTTTTACTTTTTATTTTCAATTTTATTTTATGAATCCACCTTGATGGTTGAAATATTAAATAAATTTTTTCTCAGCGTATTTTAAACGTGTTTTTATCTTTCATATTATGTCAATTGTCACGCATTCGTCCTCCTTAGTTTATATCAGAGGTCTGGCAAAACCTCCAGCGAGACAACTTGTCAGACCTTATTATATATTTTAATATAAAAGTGGTAAAATATTGAAAAAATATACTTAAAATAAAAATTTTCAAACAATATTTTACATACATATTGAAAGCACCATTTCAAAATTCTACACAAAAGTTGAAAACAATCAACTTTGAAATTGCCGTTTTATTTCATGTAAACAATCTGATTGGCTGTAATGTTTATTTATGTATAATTTTTAAAAAATTTCTTACTCATTTGTTTTGAAGAAAAAAGTTAACTGTTATTCAATATTTCTTCCTTCTTCTTCTTTGACTACACCTTGTCCCCTAGTTGGGGGTTGGTGGCTGAGATCTGCTCTCTCCATTTTTTCCTGTCCTGCGCATCGTTTTTGGTCAGTCCAAGCTGCTTCAGTTGCTCCATCAGTCCGTCCTATCATCTTTTACGCTGCCTCCCTCTACTTCTTTTTCCACTCACCTTCTTCTCCATAGCTTGGCGCACGACATCGTCTTGTTTCTTCCTTAAAACATGTCCAAACCACCGCAGCTTACACCGCTCTGCTACAGCCATCACACTTACTTCCACTCCCGTCTTTTTTCTCACTTCCTCGTTTCTTTTTTTCTCTCTCAGCGTTACCCCCTTCATTTTTCTAAGCATCTTCATCTCCGTTGCTTTTAATTTTCTCTGCTCCTTTTTCTTTAAACTCCAACATTCACACCCATAAGTTAGAAATGGTCTGACAATTGAGGTGTAAATCCTTGCTTTTAGTTTCATTGGCATTTTTCTATCGCACACGATCGCGTTTACTTCTTTTCATTTCAACCAACTAGCATTTACTCTTGCTTGGACGTCTTTTTCACAACTTCCATTTTCCATAATCTGGGTTCCTAAATATTTGAAAGATTTCACCTGCTTCAACTTTTTTCCGTGTCTGTCTTCTACATGAACACCAATGCTCTTATTTTTGTTACATGCCATGATCTCTGTCTTTTTCTCCTTCATTTTCATCCAAAATTTTTTGCCGTTTTATTATTCTCTTCTCGAGCTCTACTTCGTTATCCGCCAGTATCGCTAGATCATCAGCAAACAAAAGTTCCCTGATATCTTCCTTTCTTAGATGATTTGATAGCTCATCAACAACTAAAGAAAACAATAATGGACTCAGGGCTGAACCTTGATGTAAACCAATTTTAACCTCAAATTCTCTTGAGATTCCTTCAGGAGTTCTAATAGCGGTTCTTGAACATTTCCTGCACCAATCTCACAAGTTTTTCGGGAATTTCCTTTTTTCGCATACACCAATACACCACTTCTCTGGGAATAGTATCATAGGCTTTCTCTAGATCAACAAAACCACAAAAAACAGCTGAATTTCCTTCAATTTTCTTCTCTATAAATTGTTTTATGATAAAAATGGCATCTATTCCACTCTTTCCAGGAATAAATCCAAACTGTTTTGGGTCTATCTTTATCACTGAACGAATTCGCTTGTCTAAAATCCTTTCCATTATTTTCAGTCCACATTCTAAAACATCTTCTTCTAGATTGGTACAAGTAAGCTTTTCCTCCAGTCTTCTGGTATTTTTTCGTCAGTCCAAATTCTTCTACTGTTTTATTTCCTCCTGCTTTAATCATATCGCTGCTTTATAATTCTTCATTTTGCTGATTTGCAGCATAACTTCATCTTGATCTATTATCTTATCTGGTCCTTCAACTTTCAAAGCTTCTACAAACTCCTCCTTTTCATTTCACATATTCAAAAGTTGTTCAAAGTATTCCGCGCACCTATTCTTAATTGTCTCTGCATCAAAGATCGTATTACCTTTGTTATCCTTGGCAATATTCACATTGCCCAGCTCTTCTCTTTTTTTCTGTCTTGCTTTGGTATTTCTGTTTATTTGGTTCTCTCCTCTTTTGTTTTTAAATCATCATAAAGTTTTTTGAGTCCCTTGATCCCTAGCTCAATATTTCTTCCATTTGCACGCTATTATTCTTTGCTATATAAGCTTGATAATTGGGCCTAAATTTTAGTAAAAAAATGTCACTACTTTTGTCCAAGAGCCAATAACATGAAGATTTAAACAAAATTTTTATGGAAAATGGTATAATTGAAAAGCTCTACTCTTTGAGATGAACATAGGCTAGGTTTTGTCAATAAATATGTTTTTGTTTTTGCAATATCTGCTTTTTTTGTGAAGTCAGTCAAAATTTATTTAGTTCCAAAAATAGCCATAATTAACCTCATGAATTTATTTTCTTTTTTTAATGTTTCATATAACAAAGGTAGAATTTAGTTTTTTCATTTTAAAATATCAGAGTAAAATGAAACTGTCAAATTAATGGATATTTTTTTACTTTTTAGAGGGCAGTTTTTTTATTTTAGATAACACAAAATTCGATTATTCTAACAATTTTTAATACTTTTACTTTGTAATATTTAGATAACTTAAGATAACAGATTTTATCTTATTCAGACATTTTTTTCACTACCTACTTCAACTTAAAATGAAAGTTTTTTTTCCTTAAAGCTTAAATCTTACGTACTTGTTTGTTTATATTATTGTAAAATTCTCTATTTCAAACTACAAATATCTTTCTTTTTTCCATTTTTTGAATTCTTTGCTTCAATGTGAATTTTTTCACTTCTTTCTTTCTTTTTTCATGTCAAATCGGAAAGAGAAAAAGTACACCAGAAAAAATATATCTTTGTTGCGTGAGTACAAATAAAGTTACTGACAATTCAAATAATTCAAGTAATGGGTTAAACTGCTCAGCATACGTACTTTGATTCCACATCTCTTGTTCCAGTATCCCAATAAGTATCAAAATATATGCAAATCTCAAAGATTCACCAAGTTATGTCGAAGTCTTCTGTCCGAAATGTCACCAAAGATTCAAAAACATAGAAACTAAACTGAATAATGTCGACACATCAGTTAAGGATAATAAATAAGACTATTGAAGTCTTAAATAAAAATTTATCGAAAGCGTCGCAAAAAAACGTTGTACAGCCAAGTAGCCGATATCAAGTCCAATCAGCAATCTCTCTTCTCTAAACAAGTTATTGAAGGTATTAAATCTTTGACTAAAAATAGCCAAGAGAAACTCGAGAAGGAACGTTTATCGCTCATCCATTTGCTCATCAGACCTGAAAATACATCCATTGTCTCAAGTCGTGACATACATCGCTTTAACCCTATTAGTGCTGGGCAAAATTTGCCGCTCAAGTGCTGGGGGGTGTAAAGGGCCCCTCCCTATTTTTCTCAGTTATTAATAAGTTTTTATAAATATTTTTAATGTTACATATATAATTCAACTATGCTGAATTCAGTGGTGATGTCCATTTTTTTTATATCAATATCAATCAAACCTGTCAAAAAATTGATTTATATTTGACAGCTCATCTCAAAAAAGAACTTTTTATTGAAATAATTATATAAAGTTTTTTACACATATATATCCATTTTCAAGCATGCTGAATTCAGTGGTGATATTAATTTTTTATGAAAATCAATCAAACCTGTCAAAAAATTCATTTATATGTGACAGCTCATCTCAAAAAGAAACTTTTTATCTAAATAATTATATAATGTTATTTGCACATATATACCCATTTTCATGCATGCTGAATTCAGTGGTGATATTCATTTTTTTATTATCAAATTCAATCAAACCTGTCAAAAAATGATTTATATTTGACAGCTCATCTCAAAAAAGATTTTTTTTTAAATAATTATATAAAGTTTTTTGCACATATATACCCATTTTCAAACATGCTAAATTCAGTGATCATATTCATTTTTTAATGAAAATGGATGAAACCTGTCAAAAAATTGTTTTATCGCAAAAAGAAACATTTTTACACATATATACCCATTTTCAAGTACGCTGTCTTTACTGGTGATATTCTTTTCTTTATAAAAATCAGTCAAACCTGATAAAAATAATTTAAATATGAGAAGCCCATGTCAAAATTAAAATTTTTATTCTTATAAAAAGTTTTTTATACATATATACCCATTTTCAAAAATGTATAATTTAATTGTGATGTTTATTTTTTATGAAATCAATAAAATCTATCAAAAAATCGATTAAACCTGTAAACAAATATATAAACTTAAAGATGAATTATACTTTTAGTATTTCTCTGGTAATTATTTTCTTAATTTATTTAATAAAACAACTTTTTTTGCGTTTCCTAATTGACATAAAAAATGTGCAATGTTTTATAAATTCATACTTATATGCACATGCTATTTCAATTCTCTTTTCATTAGACGATCCATTATTAAATAACAAAATTGCAAACTTATTTGATTGGTTTATTTCTAACTCTTTGAATGTAAACATGAGTAAAGGCAAAGCAATATGTTTCAAAAATTCCTTACAGGTCAGTAATTATAAATTCTAATTTTGAGTTTGTTTCCAAATTTAATTTCCTAGGACTAATTATTATTGATGTAAGCTTGAATTGGAAAGCTCACAATGAACATATTATAAGTAAAGCGAACTGCGTTATTGGTAAAATTGAACAATGTAGAAGTATACTTGCTATTCAAACAAAGCTTCTATTATATAAAACCTTGTATCTTCCAAATCTAACGTATAGCATTGTAAATTATGGACATTGTTTAAATGGTAAATTAATTTCCTCGCAGAAAAAAATTCTTAGCATTGTTTTTATAAACCGTAAAAAACTTTATGCTTTGCATGTTAAATTTATATAAGTTTTCACCTTTTATCTGTAACAATTTATAAAACTACTCTAATACAATAACCAAAATTTATTTGTACATATTTGTGAAATAATTTTTGTTTTCGATTTTTTTTTATAATTAATAACCCTTATTTTTATTCTTAAAACTAATATTTTGATCGTTATATTTTAATTAGCTATTTTATCTGGTTGGATATCAAAGCACTTTCAGCCGTAAGGCTATATTGTCGCATTGTGGTTGAGATGGTTAATCACAGTTTTTGTGAAGAGTCGGGAGCCTTGGGGATCGAACCCTAGACCTTCAATTGTTAAAGCTGAAGGGTACACACCTTAACAACCATTGAGGCTCATAGCTATTTTACTTAAAAATTAGTTCTAAATTTAATTAAAAAAAAAGTTTTTGAGTTAGTACATTTTTCGTAAAATATAATGCCTACCGAATTTAGTATTATTAAAATTTTTCAGCAATTATACTAATATGATTATTTCTATTTGGGGAATACTAGAGTAACACGTCTGATCTTGCGTAACATGCCACGCCTTAATCTTAAGCAATAAGATTATAATAATCATCAAATAAATTTCAAAATTTTAATTGTGGCACTTTCAACAAAAATGTCGTTATTTTCGCAAATCTAAATAATGTAAAATATAATGTCAAAATCACTTATTTTTTACGCAACATTTAGAATCGTTTTTTCTATGTGACTTTTTTTGATATTAAAGTTAAACTTGAAATTAAGCTTTGATACCATAAGGTTTTGGGTTCAATACAGCATTAAGCCTTCTTTGTTCATAGTTCAATCCAAGCTAACGTCTTGCCAATTAAAACACGTTAAGTACCTTTACCTTGAAGACTTAATTTTTATTCACCGTACTAAATTCATTTTCTGCCACACAATATGTGAAAAGAAATACAAGCACTTGACCTGACCCATTTCCGAAGAGGGAGGAAAGCGTTTTAGTAATCTCAATTAAAACAAGATATTGATCCAATTTTCATCCGATCAATATTCCATTTACTTAGTGAATAATTCAAATGAAGAGATTAAAAAATTAGTTAATTTTTACAATGCCCCCTAAGAATTGCAAATACGCACTTTGAGAAGCACTGATATAAAACAATTAAATTATAATTTATTTTTGAAAAAGTTTAACTTGATAAAAATTTAAAAAGACAACGAGCTAAAAGATCAAATCTCTTTCTGGGTAGGGAAAGTTTGTTCGGCGTCGATGTTCAAATGCTATCGTGTCGCTATTTCCCGATCTCGTGCTTGTCATCTTCTGGTGGAGTTGTTGTGGATCTGTTTGTGAACTGCTGATACGTCGTCTCCTCTTTGCCATCGCTAGCATTTGACACATATGACCTCTTAGATTTGTGTTTTCGACGACCTGAAAGTAAGTCACCAAAAATGTATCAACTTAGTAAAATCAATTTCAGCTTCCATAAATATCAATGACTTTCAGCTTGCTTGGGGTCATGACCTAGAGACTGTAAATCACTGCCCTAGGATAACTACCCCTAAAAAGAGTTAACCTACTATAAAGTTAGGTAGAACATTATTTAGTTTGTAAGTTAAGAAATAAGTATAACTAGGTTAGTTACAATCGGAATTAAATTAATCTAGATATTTCCACCTATGAGTTTGATTCAATGCACATAGAAAAAGGCGGTTGAAAAAGGCGCAATTTCGAAGTTTTGCTTACTTAACCTGTAATTGTAAAACTTTTTAAATGAAAAATGCAGTAATTTTCATATAATTAATTATTATTATCATTTAAATTCTAGTTTAACCCGTTATCGACCAGAATAATCAGACGATATCTAACGTAAAGCAGAAGATTTGTATTAAAAAGCATTGATAAAATCAGAGGAATCATATTTTTGTAAAGTCGACACATGTCGACTGTGGTCGATAACCAGTTAATATGAATTGTGTAAGATTTTTTTGTAAACATTTGACTGTTGTTATTTTGATATCATTTTCGAAGGTTAAATTTGCGATCTAATATCAATTTATAAGGCAGGAATTATGTTTACAATGAATTTCATTGGAATAGAGATCTACTTTATCCGGGGGTGACTGTATACGAATGCGATTCTTGAGAAACATACATCACGCAACACTTTAGGGAGAGCGGTTGATAAATATAGCGCCACAAAACGTTACATATTCTCTTGTTATATGGATAGAAGCGTTGTTTTGAAAGTTAAACCTCTCAATAAATTTTTTCAACTTTTAAAATTTAACAATGGCTATATAGAAATTACGGGCCGTATGTTATCAATCCTTCTTACATAATGTTGCATGAAGAAGAGCTTTCTATAAATATGGAAAATTGTACTCCAGTTGTATTTTTTTTTTATTTAAACAAAAATTTTAACAAAGAAATGAATTTCACAGTGTAAATCAAGTTGAATTAAACCAAAAACATCATTTTATGCGTTTTTATAGGTTTTAAATTAAATAAATACAATTGTTCAGTATCAAAATATACAGGTTTTTGAAACTTAGCATTCCGATGTTATGATATTTGATGGCGCAGTAGTTATCATTTCTATTCAAAATAATTATAAATAGTAAGTTTATTCTAAATCTCTACAAATTCAAATAACACGGCCTCTTTAGTTCACTTTTCAAATATACTCTTTTATCCGATGTATTTTAGGAAGTTGATCCCTCATACGGGTACAATTTTTATGTGAGATCCTGAAAGAAGGGTGATTAGCCAAACTAGTTAAAATTTGTATTGCGGTCCACCATGAACTGTCCAGCTTAGCACTTTGAGGAACAAAATTTTGAAGATTAATCGTCTGCTTTCTTTTCCAATGGGACTTTCTATATTGAAAGCAGATGATTTTCATTTCCTGGTACACTGGTCCGCTAAGAGTTAACACGAAAATATAATAAAATATTCCATAAATATCTCCTTTATTTTGAAACGTATAAGGGAAAACTTTTTAAAGAAGATAATAATTTATAAGCACTTTCTATATTTTAGCTTTATTAACCCTTTGATGACCAAAATTTTGAAGATTAATCGTCTGCTTTCTTTTTAAACCGAAGTTTATGTATATTTAAAGTGGACGAGATTATCATTTAAATGGGAAATCTCCGTACTGAATTTACGAGTCTTGGAACAGAACATAAATGAATCTAAAAGCCAAGAAATATTACGATTGGATATCCTGGGAATTGTCTCAGACGATTTCGATTGTTGTGAATTATTATTGACGAAAAGCTTCGACTTTTCATCCTTTCTACGCTTAGAGGCAAAGAAGTAGGGTATTGCAGTTGCATCAGGGAAAACATCTTTTATTGTTCCTGAAAGAAAAATTAGATCAATTACTTCTTTTATATTGATTCGCTTTGAATTTATACACATATAGTGTTTTCCCACTGTCATGCGTAAAATGCTCCATGTTTTGAAGATATAATAATAATAATAATAATAATAATAATGATTTTTTACATTTGTGTGTTGTTGGGCTCACTTAAAATTCTGTTGCGCTCGTTTTATGTGGTAAACGTGTTTCTGCTCATCATAGTTGTAATTGGAAAAGATTTTTTGATTTGCATTTACTAGTATGTGCTAATTTGTGTATTTTATTTCTTATTCCAAACGACTGAATTTTATGAAGAAAACCATTTTAAAGGAACAAATAAATTAAAATATATTTAGTCTTACAATAATTTTATTAAATTTTTACGTTTTTTCTTTCATGAAACATAAACTCCTTTTTTGCTTTAATTTTAAAATGGCGGATTTCCTAAGTTATCTATTCATTCTTTTTGAATCCTGAATTTATCTCACTAAATTGAAAATTATTTTCTGATTATTTTTTAACGGTTGCTTCAAAGAAAAACCTGCATTATAAACTCCAAATACTTGCTGGGAGTGCGTTACCAAAGGAAACAATGTTTACTCTTTATAGAACACTCTTTTTGCCTCACATAACATACAGGATTTTCAATTGGCGTTACACAAATAACCTTTTTACAATTTTAATAAATCCTAACAATAAAAAATATCAAAATAACCCTTGAGAGCTAACTATTTTTTTCATTTTCTCTTCACCAGTATCAAAAACAAAAGACTCCTGACTTTCTTGAATTTTATTACACAAATTCAAAATGCTTACCCCAAAACTGCTACGCCTGCACAAAACAAGCATACAACAAATTATCTGTGCGAGTTTGATTAAAGATATTTTAACACTATTATCACCATTCTTTTCTTATGATCTTGTTTTTCTTTTCTCACATTAACATTCTATCTTTTTACTCCTTAAAATTTGTGCTTTATAACTGCATCACCAATTTCATTTTTTAGTTGGAGGCGTTTTATACATCTCCTGCTTTATAAGATGAATAAATCTTTCTACCAAAAATGGATGGGCTGAGCTAGCTCTCAATTAATAAGTATTGGGTTTACCTTTTTTTGAAGATCATCTATAAAGAAGAAAGAAGCTTATCATTGATTGTGATTCACAACAATTTTTGGTGCATTTTTAGGCCATCATTGTGCCTATAGGAGTAATTTTGGGTAAAAAACGTTAAATTTGGCCATTTTTTATTCTTAAAAATTTCTATTATTAATAAGAATTTTACTTTCAAAATAAAAATTTATATTTCAATATTTAATCATTAAATTTTTACATGTTTTAGTTAACAAAATTATTTATATAATTTCATCAACTTTTTAGTGTTTTTTAAAAACAAATTAGCCACCTTCACGTTTTAAGTATTAACAACTTAGAATATGTAAGAACAGAAATGTCGTGTATAGAAGATATGCTTCAGGGATCAAAATGTGAGTTAAATTGGTTAATTCAAAAAATAATTCAAAATGTGCATACCCACTGCTTTCGTTCGCCCTTCTCTGAATATCAACTTGCAGCCAGGATGTACAACTTCTGGACTTTTAATGAAACGAAATCGGCAGGGCGTTTTATCGCCTGTCCGTAGACAAGTGAAGCCATTTTGAATTTCAATGATTGTAGCTGTCTGTCTTATACTCCCACAATGTACTAAAAAACGAAATTAAGAATCCTTTTATTTTTCTATTTTTTATTCAATCGAGAATAAAGAAATCTTAAAATTTTAACATGGATAAAAATTTCTAAACTACGGGAATCCCTTGCAACGAGTACAAATGTTTTCTTATCTACACAACCTACATCTTGTGAATGTGTGAGAAAATTTTGCATTATATCCAACTTTTTGTCTTAAAAAAGGGTAACTTTAAGAAAGGAGTTAAACTCCTTGGCTTTTTTGAAAAGTTCTTTTTTAACCCATTTAAGACCAAGCAAAGCAGACGATATCTAAAAAAACGCAGACGATATCTAAAAAAACGCAGACGATTTATATTCAAAGTCATTGAAAAAAGCAGATCAAGATGAAATTACTTATGTTCCAAAATAGGAACATTGGTCGTAAATGGGGTAATAAAGAATATACTTTTACTGTTTATGTATGCGTATTCCTATTCCTACTCTTTTTTCCTATTTTTTCGAGAAAAATCACGAGTCTGAATCATTTTCAATATAATTCTTTGCACTCCTTCAAGTCATCTTCTACATATACCAAGAATTAATGATAAATCTCTCTTCCAATCAATTTTGTGGAATCGAAAGCTTAATAAAGTTTAAATCATCAGTTTAATACATGCTATTCCTTTGTTAATTTTCTAACTATCTTCTACTGTTATTTCTATGGACATTTATTATTTTAATTTCAATCAATTTCAAATTAATTTTTGTCGGACCTCGATTTGTCCTATACACATCTTCAAAATAGTCAGCAAAGTAGCGCACATTTATCGTTTCACCGAACTTTTTCCTAATGAGTTTTTGCAATCGATTGACAAGATTCTTTGTCTCTGCGTCCCAATTGTGAAAATATCTATTTGATTTACAAATTTTTTCCTAAAAAATTACGTTTATTATCGTAAACGCAGCAAAAATTAGAGAAATGTTTTTTTTTCAGTACTAATTTTACACCAAAATTTCACACTGAGTACTACAATGATATTATTTTCAAGACAAAAATGTTATCACAACCCTAAAAATAAGCACACAATTGTAATAAATATATTTTATTTTTTTACAAAGCATTTGTTACATTTATTTTAGAATTGTTAATTAAGAAGTCGTTGGAAAGAGAGTAAGAAAATAGCAACCACAAATTAGTTCGTTTTAAAAAACAATGAAATTTAGGAGTTGATTGCTCATGTTAAGGCTTTAATCCAGGGTTTAGCAGAGCTGAGCAAATAAAAAAGAAGAAGAATTTGTTTGAACGCAAAATAGAATATGTGATAATTCCCTTTTCTTATAATATGGAATCTGAAGATAGGAGGAGTTTATTGAATTTAAATGGAATGAAGAATTAAAATTTGAAGAAAAAGTTGCAAGATTTTTGACATTATTTCAGTTCATTGTGTGCGACTGGTAAATTTATTAGAATGTCAGTGGGTGATTTAAACAAAAATGACGAGAAGCCGCGCTTTAATGGCTACGGAGCTGGAGCTAAAGGAAATTTTAGGATTTGGAGCCAGCTATATGTTGTGCAAGTCGTAGGTAGGGCTGGATGCTACCTAAAAAAGGGTATCGTCTCAGACTCATATGCAAAAGCAATCACCACTCTTTTTCCATTTATAAATAAGCAAGCAATAGGGATAAGAGCCGTAGAATTGTTTTTCTGGTATTTGAAAGCTTTCAAATGAATATTTGGGAAAAAATTTAGCTTTTTTGATCCATGATCATTGCGCATATTTGTTACTTTTTCAAAATTTCTCATTAAAAGCTTCTTTTTTCGCTATTATTTTAATGCTCATTCTATCCCATAAATTTATTTAAAATCACCCCAATCATTGAATGGGGACAGCCCAATTGGTGCCGATCCAAAGTCCGCAATAATTGTGATAGATAAAGACAGAAACCATCGAGCTGTAAAAAGCGTGTCAAAACTTCAATATAGCTAGTTGAAAGAATAATATTACAAATATCACTATGGTCATATGATGAAAAGAGATTAACAATGTGTTGGGAGGAGAGTGAAAGATAAGGGATGAATTCTGTTAAGAAAGATCTAAAACAGTGCTCCTCAAACTTATTGATAGCGCATAGCCTACGTCAGTAGGAGGAGAAAGTTTAATTTATTTCCAGCTTTGACTCGATAGAAGTAAAACTTGGGAGGCTATGGACCGACACCGGTCTATCAGACTTGCTTTGCGAAGCACTGATCTCAAGTCTAAAGCGTGATGAACTATGAGCGAGAAGTAGAAGTAGAACACTGGCCAGAAACATCCCGCATAAAAGTGGAAAAATGAATAAAAATATACCAGAAGATAGAATAGACCAAAATAAATGTATATTATTGATGTGAATACTCATAGCTTGGTATCCAGGACAAATGGTTGTTGGATGATGCAAGACAAGGACATCTGCCAAAAAATCCCAAGTAGGCTGAGGTTGAGTTTGAGAAGATATTAACACCATTCCTTTATGAAGTTCGTTCTTCTTCACCTAACATAACACAATATGTATACGCAAAAAATGCATATTATTTTTTTACTTTTTTAATAGCTAAGCTTGCTGATTGGCCAGCTTCTACGTGATTGACAGGTATTCTTTTACGTTGAATACTTCTGATTGGAACACTCAAAAAATTTCCTATAGGCATTGGACCAAGTAGAGCGACGTCACCAGTATTAAACACGCCACTGATACACGTTCCTGAAACTACAGTTCCTACGCCCTTAAAATTAAAGTTAAAGATTTATACAAGTGAATAAATCGTACACATTCTAAAGTATGCTAAGTATTACAGTGAAAACTCTCTAAACCGAACTCCATTGGGCCTAAAAGAAAATTTCGGTTTATATAGAATTCGGTATACAGAAAATTTCATTGTAAAATTTCTTAATTTATTCTACTAATTTTTTTATCAAACTTTTCTAAAGGTTAAAAAAACTAAAAAGAGATATCAAGAATAAATATTTTTGAAATATATTTTCATATTAACCAAAAATAAATTCTTCACTAAAAACTTTTAGAAATTAACTATTTAAAAACTTTTTATTTTTAAAAAAATAAACAAAATTTAAATCTAAATATAAACAAAAAATTTTGAATAAAAATTTTTAAAGTTTAAAAAATAATAGCAAATCTTAAAAATTTAATATTGTAAAAAATTTATAACAGCGTTTACTTACAAAATAAAAATAGTAAAACTTAAATAACTAAATAAAAACGGTAAAAATTTATTTAAATATCAAACAAAATAAAAGTTAAAATAAGATCAGAAAATTTATTAATAAAAAATGAACTTACTAAAATTATAATATTTGTTCATACCAAGTAATCATCAATTAGAGTTTGCCTTTGAGATAATTTGTTCTTAGTTATAGACAAGTTGTTTATATGCATCAATTGATGAATATGAGGTAACATATTTGGTTCTTTGGAAATGGCAAAAATTTAGAGTTCTTTTAAAATATTTATTACGTTTTTATGAGTCAAATTAGAAGATGCTTGTTCTAATTCTATTAGAGCATTCTTACTTTCCACACTTTCAGAATCGCTCACTTGAGTAAAGTTTTCAGCAATACTTGTTTCATAATTTTCTAATCTTTCTGTAGGTTCTAAAGAGTCAATTTCTATGTATTCATCTTCATTGTTTGGCTCCACTTCGATATGTTTTAAACAATGTTGTAAGGATAAATTGTCTTCATTAGCTTCGCCTGCTACTTCTAAAGAGTTTACAGGAAAACCGCAACGTTTAAAACATTAAGAAATGGTTGTTACACTGGTTTCTTTCCAAGCAGCTGAAATCCAAAAAAGAGCATCTAGAACTGTTACAGATTTTATCAAGTCTGTAACAGTGTTTGCAGCATCCATTTTTGAGATTAACTGCACAAGCATTGTTTTTCTGTATTGGGCTTTAAACGATCGAATGACACCTTGATCAAGGGGTTGAATACGTGAAGTGGTGTTAGCTGGTAAAAATTTGAAAGATACATTAGAAAGCTCCATTGTAGACGTGTGAGAAGTTGCATTGTCTAAAAATATAAGAATCTTTCTTTTTTGCCGTTTCATTTCTTTATTGACCTCATTTAACCATGTAGTAAAAATTTGGGTGGTCATCCAGGATTTTTTATTATGTGTGTAAGCAACAGGCAACTGACAATTTTTTACATTTTAAACATCTTGGATTTTTGAATTTCCCTATAACTACAGGGGTTAATTTTTCTGCAGTAGTACTAGACCCAAGCAGAACAGTTAAACGTTCTTTACAAACTTTAACACCACAATGGTTGCTTGACTTTGTTGCACGAGATTTGCTTGGCAATGCACGGTAGAATGAAGCAGTCTCATCAATATTAAATACATCTTTTAGATCGTATTCTTCAAGTAAATAAGGAAGTCTTTGAATCCAATATTCTACAGTTTTTTCATCGACAACGGCACTTTCGCCTGAAAATGAATATGATTTTATGGAGTAACGAGACTTCCAAGAACAAAGCCAACCAACGGAAGCTTTAAATTCAGAATAATTATTACCCAAAAGCTTGCTGAATTCGACAGCTTTGGCTTGTATAATTGGGCCAGAAATAGGAAATTTTTTGCTTCTGGATACGTCATTTGATTTATTTTATCGAATCTACAACACTTTTCAAATCTTTTTTTCTTCCCATTGGCGTTTTTTTTCATAAATGTCAAGATAAAAGTTGGTTTTTTCATTATTTCGCTCACTGTACTTACACCAAAACCATATTTTTTACTAATCTCTTTTTGAGTAGGTTTAGGCGTTTGTTGTAAGTCAAATTAGTTTGACTTTTGTTTGCAAATCTAATTTGCATCTTATGGTAATGTTGCACTATCTGTGCATTGATAAAAAGCAATTTTATTTGAAAGAAGTTGTTCAATGATATAATGCTTTCATATGTCAATCTTTTCTTGAATGCGATTATAGTTTGAGTATCGCACTATACGCGCATTGTAGCAAATACAGTCAATGCCTGCCTCCATAATACGAGTATCTACATGATACACATATAGTGCGATGTAACGTAAAAATGATGAGACAGGGACGCTCTCTTATACTATATGGGTTACCAACACAAATCTTTTTAGATTCATCATACACACTTGAGTTATAACAACAGTGAAACAATGAAAGAGAGGGTATTTCACAAATGTTATTGCGTCTTGAAAATTCAATAACTCTTGATTAAAATTTCAGCACAAATTTAATATTGTCTTATCACTTCCTCTTTTTAAATATCTCGTCCATGTTGCACTATGCCTGTATTGTCCATAATACTGGTCTTCAAAAAAAATCAAGTAAAAAAACATCTGGCATTAAATATGTTAACTTTTTGTCCCATCAAAAAATGAAGAAAAGCGACTATAAAATATGAATACAATTGTTTATTTCAATCACACTTTCAAAGATGTTAATCTTTCATTATACTGACATATTAGTCATCTCGTTACATCTTTATTATTCGGTGCCTGGTCAAAACGGCCAAAACCAAAACGGCCAAAAACCAAAACAGCCAAAACCAAAACGGCCAAAAACCAAAATGGCCAAAAACCAAAACGCCAAAAACCAAAACGGCAAAAAAACCAAAATAGTCAAAACCAAAAATCAAAAATATACAAAAAGTTGAATCCAGTCAAATAGTTTGATTTCGGGCAAATAAGGATAAATTTCAATTAAATTTCCTGATCCAATTTTAGTCAAATGTCATTTTTTTTAATCAAATTCACTCAAATCTGGTGTTTATACGAGCCCCAACCCAAACACCTTAACATTTCCGTCAAATGCTAACATTTAGTCACTGTTAAATTCAAACACATAACTCTGGACGTCTTAAATATTTGGCGTTTTTTCAATTTGATATGAAGCATTTAAGTCTGTATCTCAAAATAAAAAATTTGATAAAAATTAGAAAAATACAAGTGCTCAAAATCAAAGCTTTTAAAAAAATCAAAGTAGCAATTTTTTTGTCAGTATCTTAACAAGAAAAGTTATCAGCACATATTGTGTAAATTTTAGTTTAGAAAAAAGAGAGTCCTGTACATTGATTTGCCTATCCTTTTATCCAAAATACCTTGACATATCAAAAAATTTATTGTTTGGTAACTATTACAATCATTAGAAGTTGTAAAATTTGTTTGCTTTGCTATTTAAAAGTTGTGTTGTTTAGATGTTAACTTTCATTATCAGCTATGCAATTCACTAAAGTAGAAGTGAAAAAGTGCTATTGCTTTTGAGCTAATCTTTGTTTCGATGAATGTAACGATATCATTGTTCACGATTCCACGAGGACACTCCTCGATGAAGATTTTGATTGATCATCACAACGCCTGCTATATATTCAAGATTGTGTTGTGCGCAGCCATATGGTGGACAAGATATAATTCGTTTCCAGACAAATTCTTTTTGAATTTTGTGAAATATACAACAGCTGAAGCTCATATATGACATGAGATTAGGAAATGCACGATAGTTTGCTTTAATGTCCATTTATAAGCACTGAAAGATCACCTCTGTTTCAACCTCTTCAGTCAACTCATTCTTCCGTTCTCTATTTTCCTCCATGGTATGAAGTGCACAATACGCCAGTGCAGAAAATGTGGTACTCATTTCACTGAAGCTCATACGTGTGTTGGTAAAGATGATCCTTGCTTATAAAAACTTCAAATTTTCATTTTTCAGTGCGAAACTACGCATTTTTTATAATAATCTTTTTTCAACAAGATGCTCTCTGTTAATTTTTACCTTTCATAAACTATACTTTCAAGGTTTCCTCTACTGTTTAAAGTACCTTAAATAAGCTTATAATTATGAATTTCACTTTTTAAATTTTTTATTTTAAAAACATTTTTCTTATGTTTCTTAAGAATTTCATCGAAATTTTGTTGTTATTCAAACAGTTTTCTTCTAACTAACGTTAAAGTTGCAAACTTGATAAGTTAGGCTTCTGCTTCCTATTATTGAGCAATACAATATTATTGGAAAACCAACATCGAATAAAAGAAGTCTAGTATAAATATTAGACAAGACCGAAGAAAATTACACATGTAAAAAACAAGGTTACACATCTCCAGATATCCTTAATAAAAAGTTGGTACTTGTAATCTACCACCCTTTTAGTCCAAAGCACAGTGTTAAAACTGCATAAACTAGACCCCTGCCTTATATGCCATCAAGATTTATATTTCATGAAAAAGTCAATACAGTTATTTATCATACTGACTCACTGATCATTGAAACGCTTGATCATTCTTTTGTTTTATTGTTATAGTGACAAATAAACTTCTATAATTCTTAAGACTTATATTATTAAGCTTAGTCGAGTTAAATGTTTATTTAATCCAATTAAGAGCAATAAAAATTTGTTCATTCAGGACAAAGAACAAGCTACAATGAAAGTTATACCGAAAGTAATGAAGTTTTTGAAAATGGATCAACATCTAATACACTTATAACAAGTAAAAACTATTGATTTTGAATTTTTTATAGAAATCTTTAACTTTTCTTAGCTGATGAGTTCAATTATGCGATTTTATTGGAAAAGAGCTTGGACGATTCTCTACCCGCTGAAATCTTTTCAGAAGAAGTTGTTCCTGAATATGAAGTTATAGAAGAAGGGTCACAAAAAGCTAAAAGCGTTTTGCTTCACCAAAGAAAGTAAGAAATTATAAATTGTCGATACTTTTATGTATCTTTTCTTTTAAGGTTTTCTTTCACTGTAAAGCACCGAACTTGTGATAAGACATATTGGAGATGTTGCAAAAGAACTGTAAAGCTTCAATCATTCAGGAGGGCATTAACTTTAAAAATGGAAGGTATCATCATAACCATGATCAAGTAGAAGTTAGCTTGAAAGATAATGTCATGTTGAGAAAGAATGTGAAAAGTATCGGCTCAGAAAACGTAAGGATACATTAAAACATTATTTAAGTTGACCCATAAATTAAAATTAA
>JAUIRK010000678.1:0-111177 GCA_030549495.1 Nectonema munidae
CTATCATTTTATAAAATTTAATTCACAAGAGAATGGGAATTATTTAACTAATAGCTTTATTTTCATGTCTAAAATTTAAAAACACGACTTTACTTTTTTCTATTTATTTAATATTCTAACGATTTTTTTGTATGTTTCATAACTTTAAGTGTTTACTATATTTTGAAGCAATCATGCATATATGACATACCTTAACAAGCGGGGAAGGGGGGGGGGCTATTTCTAATTATCTGCATTAAAAAATTAACAGGAGAGGTATAAAGAACGATAGGGAGGTGCGGGGAGGGGAGTTAAAAATTCAAAAGTTTTGGGGGATATCAAAATTTTAAGATTTTAATAAGGAAGTTTTTAAATCTTAAAATAATTATAGGCTTGTTGTCTATCGAAATATAACTTAGTGAAAAGTTTTTGAGATATTAAATTACCAAATGTTTAGACAAAGTTTTGGCTTAGAATATAACAAACTGAAAGAATGAAAATTTCATTTAAAGAGTTTCTATGGGAACCTCTAAGAAATATGACTTTATTAGTAACATATTAACTAAAATTTTGTGGATAGACAAACTTTTTTATTTTTGTTTTTAATTCCAATAGGGTATCTCTAAACAATGGACACAAAATGCACAAATAGGCAAAAGCAAAATAAACAAAAAATTTATATAATTTTTATTTTATATACTTTCTTATACAATAAAATACATATTACAGTTGTCTTAGTTTAAATTTTTCAAAGAATTAAAATTTTAGTAGATTAAAAAAAAATTTTAGCTACTCTTTTCATCTTAATCCAAAAAAGGGTTTAAATTTGAAATTTAAATGTCACCGGTGAGGCTAAAATAAAGTCGTGGATTTTTGTTAAATAAATACCGCCAGTTTTGCTCCATCAGTTAATAATTGTAAATGCATCTGTGGGCATATCATCTTATTACTTTCTCACACTTCTAGGCGAGAAGAAAACATGATATATTTGCCAAGCCATATCAATACAGATAACATTTTCATGGAAGAAATTATCATGAAGGCTAGATGTTTGTCGTATTTTTTTTAGGGTAACGAAAAAATTTTAAAGGAAGCTTGAAAAATAACTAAGAGGGGGCTTTAGAAATAGGTAGAGGCGTGTGCCCTAAAATTTAATAGGTATTGCGGACTCTGCCTCTGCCCGAATTGAAAAAAACCCATAATTTAACATTATCATATCTCATTACTTTTTGTAATAGTCCAAAATATAGATGCAAGTCTTAAATAGATTTTTTTGATCAATTTTATTGTTCAAAAATTTTGTTTATTTTCTTAATTCTTAAATAATTTCTTACTGCTAAATAAAATAAAAGATTTTGAATTTTCTATTTTTAAATGATATAACCGCAGATTATCCCAGTGCCCGCGCTAAGTAAAAATTTTAGGGGGGAGGGGGCTTCATTGGGGCTCTACATTTTGAACTATAAGATTAATCTGCTTCAAGGCGAAAAGAAAATATATGATGTATTTGCCAAGACATATCTATACAGATTACGTTTTCATGAAAGAGATTATTATGAATGCTCGATGTTTGTCATATTTTTTTAGTGTAATGAAAACATTTTTAGGGTAACTTGAAAATTAGCTGGAGGCTTCAGAAATAGTTTGGGGTGCTTGTGCCCCAAAATTTAATAGGTAGCGGAGGCTCTGGTTCCATAATAGTAACATATCATACATAGTAGTAAAAATGATTTTTTCTTGTTTAGACTTAAATTTTTAACTTATATAGCAAAAAAAATTTTTTTTTCAAAAAAAACTTAATAATTAAAGACATCAACCTTAATGAACTATTCACACCTGCATAGTCGCTAAACATTTATGTTCTCCTGCCTGCCAATAATAGATGCAGATTTAGTTATATGAAATTGATTTACTAACTCCTAGAAGATAAATCTATATTTCCCAGTAAATATATTCTTCTTTCCTTGTACGATGTAGCCAAATTTTCATGCTTCAATCAGTTAATCATAGAACTTTGTTATCTTAGAAGTCTAATAATGTGAGATAATCCGCACTACTATGCCACCTAAACATCATAGAATTTCAGAGCAAAAATTTCGTTAAAACGCTATAATGATACACTCAAATGAACGTTTTTGAACAGATGGGAAAACACTTTTTTTAAGATGAAAAGGCATTAAAACTTAAAAAATTTAAAAATTTTTAAACAGTCTTTTGGTAAATGAACTTATTCTTTAAATTTAAAAATTTAATTATTTTTTGGGCAAACAGACATTTTATTTATTTATGAAAATCTCTAAAATGACAGCCAAATTTTTTTTTTAATTTAATGACATATAGAGTGAAAGTTTTAAATGATTTTTTACTATTATTTTTTTTTTTGGATGTATAAACTCGAGTTTAGTATATATTCAAATTTTTATTTTGCTATTTCAAGTAGTTTTCATTTTATGTTATTTTTTATCCGCGGCTTACACTTTAACCTGACCCATTTTGAAAAGTTCTTGTGACTGAAGCAAAAGATATTACAAATGGCTTAACTAAAAGTAAAAAATCCAAAAATGACATATAAAAACTTATATTTCACTTAAGAGCTGAAAAATAATTGGAAAAAATGAGAAAAACGCTCTAATTTTCAAAATAATCAAACAGTTCCATTATTTTTACATTTTGAAAAGAGTTTGGTTAAGTTTGGGTAAAAAGTCAGGCCCTTTTTTTTTGATAAAATTAACTTTTCAACACACAGCAAGATAGGAGGAGTCAGGGAAGGAAGATAAAGCAAGGATTAAGAAGTGGATATAGGACAACCAAGAGCTTTTCTTAAAATGGCAAAATAAATTGTGGTAAACTGAAAAGAACCGGTCATATTTATTTTTTGTTTGAAACATTCGTATTTACGAGAAACTAACCTTTCTACTGCTATTTCGGAAGATTTATGTGGAATATAAGCATACTGAATAGATTGCGTGGGCCCATTGTGGGTAGGAAAAAAGATTAAAGGTGAGAAATAAGATTTTGAAAAAAGAAAAGGGATTTGTTTTATTACTTTTTCATTAACATAAAATGACGACCAAAGTAATTTTACTTTGCAAACCTTGCGTTTAGCGAAATCATACAATATATAATCAAAATGAAAAATGATAAGCGCGGGGGCCACTGCAGCCGCATAGGTTACAGTGGCCTAAGGCCGACCCTGAGGGTAATCGGTCGCCAATTATTCAATTGCATAGAATTTTTTTTGCCCATGTTTAAAGATTTGAGGATAGTAACTAAATTGGAGAATCGAATTGAACAATTTTAATAAAAAATTTATAATGTATTTAAAAGACATTTTATAAGATTTGAAACTAATTTTGTCAAAACTAGGAGAAGATTTATCGGAGAGATGCTTTAGGCAGACAAATATTTATTCTGAAGTAATAAGATTAGACAATTATAGTTCAGAAACTATGGGACGCAGTCAAAATTACACGGGAAAAGGTTTTCTAGTATTGAATATGAGTTTTGAAATATATTAACCCGTTAACGCCCAATGTCGACTATAGTCGACTTTACAAAAATAAAATTGTCTACGTTTACCAATTCTCTTTACTACAAATATTCTGCTTTACATTAGATATCGTCTGATTATTCTGGTCGTTAACGGATTTAGGGCTTGATTTTTATTTGAAAAAAAAGTGATTGGCCTACTTGACTTTGTGAGTATGTAGATTTTTTCCCATATATTGAAGCATGGAACGAAATAAATTCTTTCCATTTTTTAAATTAAATTCGTATATAGTCCGAATACAACTTTTTTAAATTTTTGTAAAAAAACAAGTCTTCTGTATTTTTTGATTTCTTAAATTTTTTATGAGCCCAAGGTAATTTTTTCCTAAGATTATTAAGTGCGGGGCACCAGAAGGATTTACTACAAATTATAGTAAATGTAGCTGCTTCTAAAGGTGATGAGATGCAATTTGTGAGTGTTGATGCGTACCATTCAATTTCAAGGGAATTAAAGTTTAAGAATCATGAAATTATTTGTCAAATTTTGTTGTATATTATCCATAAATATTTCTTCATTTAAAACTTTTTTCTTGATAAGGGAGTGATTGAAATTGGAAGCAAAATTTATGGTTATTTCAATAAAATAGTGATCTGAAAGAGAGATTTCATCTAAAATTCTCCAGGAGTTAACTAGTGACAACATCAAATCATTACAAAATGATAAGTCTATATGAGAGTGAGAAGAAATATCAATTCTTAAGCTAGTAAAGTTTGGTAGTTTATTGGAATCAATAATATTTAAATTATTTTCAATAATTTTTTCATATAGAAAAGTACCCCTAACCCCTAGAATTGGTTTTGTGGAATCTTGCATTCATAGGTAAAGAATACTTAAATAAGTAGACACATTTTGTTGCAGTTTTAAATTTTGTTTAGTAAAGGAAAAAATCTGAATAAAGAGAGTTAATTAATACATTTACTTTACTTATAAATTTTTTATAATTTTGATTTTTGATATTTCTTCGCTCTAATTTATAATTACAATATGTCTTCTAAGCAATTGGTTAAGGGTCCTGGTGATTGGACTTGTCCTAACGAAAAGTATAAAAACGCTACTTCTTATTTCATTTATTTATACTGCAATGCTCACCTTTAATTAAAACAAGTACAATTTTTTTGTGAAAATTATCAAATGGGACAAAAATTTTAAATGTGTAAATGAAGATTATGAAAATCTAAATATTTTTAAGATTTATTTTCCAAATTAGTTTTTAAAATTAGATTTTAAAATATCTGAATGTATTAGACCTATATTTTTTTCATCATATAAATATTTAAAAAAAAAATAGATGTTAAAAATACGATGCATTTTTCGAGAAGTGGTTTTTGCAGGCAAAAAACTTTGCTTTCTTTCCTAGATCATTTTTAAAACTTTTAGCTTTAATGAACATTCTTTAATAGACTCATATTTACGTTCACAAAAATTCATTGCTAATTTTAGATTCATTTTTTTGAAAATTTACTAGGTGAAACACCAAAATAACAATGTTGAATAATGTAATGTTTGTAAAGAATTAATCATCTAAAAATGCCTTGTCTGTGCTAATTGACAATCAACTGATAATTTTTCTGTAATGATATTTTAAAATTAACAAAAGACTACTATTTTCATTTGTCAACAGGGAGCCATTCTGGTTTTATTTCTGGACTCATTTTTTACGTTTAGGATGTGAAAATATCTATACCTGTTAATCAAATTTGCGGTTTACTTCTAAAAATTGTCTCCAAAAACATTCATTCAAATTTTACAATGAAATATGTTTTTATACCAAATCAACAGTGCTGTTTTCATTTCTGAACTCATTTTTCACATTTAGAGTTTTTAAAATATCAGTCAATGTCAGTCAAATTTGCGGTTTACTTCCAAAAGCTATCTCCAAAAATATTCTCTCAATTTTACATGAAATATATGTTTTTATACCAAATCGATCATGCTGTTTTCATTTCTGAACACATTTTTTACATTTAGGATGTGAAAATACCTATAAGTGTTAATCAAATTTGCGGTTTACTTCTAAAAATTTCTCCAAAAACATTGATTCAAATTTTACAATTAAATATTTTTTTATACCAAATCAACCATGCTAGTTTCATTTATGAACTCAATTTTTATAGTTTGAATTTGAAAATACCTATAAGTATCAATCAAATTTGCGTTTAGTTCTAAAATTTGTTTCCAAAAATATTGATTCAAATTTTACATGAAATATATGTTTTTATAGCAAATAGATCATGATGATTTCATTTCTGAACACAGTTTTTGCATTTAAAGGTTTTACTGCTAGTGTCAATCAAATTTACGGTTTATGTCTCAAAACTATATCCCAAAATATTCTCTCTAATTTTACATGAAATATATGATTTTATACCAATTCGACCTTGATGATTTTTATTTCCGAAATCATTTTTTGCATTTAGAGGTTTTAAATGTCTGAAAGTGTCAATCAAATGTTCGATTTACGTCTAATGTCTACAGAAATATTTTTGAAATTTAAATAAAATATTTGTTTTTATGCCAAATGGAAGATGCTGGTTTCATTTTTGCACTCCGGTTTGGCATTTATGGTTTTAATATATCTGAAAGCTTTAACCAGATTTGCGGTTTACTTCTAGATACTGTTTTCAAAAATATTTTCAAAAAAATAAAATATCTGTTTAATACCAAATCGACTATGCTTATTTTATTTCTGTACTGGATTTTGGATAATACGGTTAAAAAATAAAGTGGCAATTGAATTAGTAAATCAGTTCTTTTCTGTAAATTTTCGAGTTCTTTCTCTTCTTTAATGCATAATTTTTTTTGCCATGAACCTTTTCTTCCGTTTTGTCTTTGAAGTCTCAAAAACTCTTTATCTTCAAAATTTATCAAATTCATTCCATTTGGAAGACTCAGATGTCTTTATAAATATTTTTAATGTTACATATATATTTCAACTATGCTGAATTTGTGTGTGTCTGTCGCTGTAACATTTTTGATTGGTTGAAATTATTTATTTATTTTTTGTGTGTATTTTATATCGTGTGATGAGGTGTGTGTGTGTGTGTTTGTCTCTGGAAGCTTTCTGATTGGTTGAAATTATTTATGTTTTCTACCACACCATTAGCATCTAATCAGACCATATAAAAAATACACACAACAAATGATCCTATGTTTCGAGAAACAAACACACTACCAACAATCATATGTTTCGAGAAACAAATACACTACTAATGATCCTATGTTTCGAGCACAGTGAGAAAAGGACCACTGGAGCGGCTAGTTATATTATATTCAAGTAAAGGGTGATGTTTTATCTAGTAAGGGGGTGGTGTGAGGTTTTTTAAACGATAAACGGCGGAGTGATTGAAAAAAATTGGGATGCAATGATCTACCTACGCCATCTATTTAAAGCACGATTGATTTTTTGATTCTAAATTTCATTTTTCAGGTGCAGCAATTGGAACTTTACGCGAAGAGTTGAATGCAATTTGTGCGGAACGGGTATGCTGTCGTCTTTAAATAACCGATATCATACTAAATCTTTTTTAATGAAGGTTTAGGCTTTCTTCAAGTATACTATTTTAGTATTTATTTTTTTTTGCTTTTATTTTAAACAAGTTGGATGTATTTGTAGCACCCCGAATAGAGAGAAGGCTACCTTAGTCGAGCACTCACTCTCTCTTTCTCTCTCTCCATAGCGGTGATGATTGATACCCAAGTTTTTCATAATTACCATATTTTTCAAATATAATATACATTTATATGATGTATAGTTTTTGTAATCTTTAAAGTTTCAGAAATCCTTTGAAATATTTTTTAATTTTATTACATCATTGTCAGAATCTAATTCAGAAAAATACTCAAACTTCGAACTTTTTATGTTTTATAGAGAGAGAGAGAGAGAGGAATTTGTTTTCGATACACATGCGTACCATTTTTTCCTTCTCCTGCGTGTCACTAAATATATACTTCTGGTAACAATACTTCTTTTTTCATTTCTGATATTTTATTCTGACGCGTACAATGTTGTTTGATTTTATAATATAATATTTCAAATATCATAAAGCTCTTCATCGCTTAAATCACTATTTCTCAAACTCTTTGTTAAAATGGGGCGGTGAGTCTGAAAAATTTGAAGATTGCCGATCAATGAAATAAAGATGTATCGAAATCATTTATTTGAATTCTTCATTCTCATCTCTTCACTCTTTCTAAAAAATTTTCGTCGTGCGGCGGCCATCAATCCAAATCGATGCAAAGCTTATATTTGACCAATGCTGAATTATTGTATGCAACATCCTGAAACACTCCATTCATTTTCCTTTCTCAAACTTAAATACCAATAAATGTATCTTTGGAAAACGGGAAAAGGAAGCAAACTTTTAATAATAATTGAATAACTAGCGTTCGTTAAGAATTTTAGTGTTGTGGTTAAATTTTTCAACGAATGCCTATTCTGATACCGATACTAACCCTTGTTTTAACTTGTTTTGTATGAATATCTCTTAAAACATTATAATAAAAGTCTCTATTGGATTATGACCTTTATTTTAAAAATAAAAATGACTTTTTCGAGTTAAATTGCACAGGCACTTAGCAGCACCAAACTACACGCGTTCCGGGTTCTTTCAACTTTTGTTGCGTTATCCCGTGTTCATAGACATGGCCAGAGAAGTAGCGGCGCTACTGATGCAATTCAAATGACATATTTAAGATTTTTACTCATACACAAGATTTTGTCTATTTCGATTGCACATATTCTACTTCTTTCATTATTATTTTTTGCGATTTATATTAGTAAATTGTAACTCTGATGTGCAACTTTCTACGGAGGGGCGTAAGTATGGTTGGTTAGATGCTGGATTCGATAACTCAGGGTCTTGGGTTCGATCCTACATCAAGCTTGCTTTCCTCATAGTTCGATACACGCGGCGCAATTGTGCTTTTTCGATGAAAACACCCTACGGTACCATTACCATTACTGTGGTTCCTACAATTGCTGTAGTGGTACATTTATTTATGATTATGAATTTACCTTGATATAATTACGGATCGTTAACAAATAATAAGAACGAAAAATTGTCAATAGGCAAGGTAAGAGGGGAGAAGGTAAAAAGTTCAAAAGAGAGGCTAGGAAGTAAAAGCACAGCCATTATTTGGTTGGCATTATTTGCGAACGCTCGTTAACGGTCTTCGGCAATTATAAACGTTTTGAATAGGTAAAAGTCTTGTCTCAATTTCAGAGAAAATGTGAGTAAAAGTATATTGTTTAGCCACGATCATTCACTGATTCAGCGCGCCTTCTTAACAGATTGCAATTGACATGACATGACTCCTTTGTCTTTACCGATGTTCTTTCCTGCATGCATGCATAGCACAATGAGCTTATGACCAAGGTTGGTAGCTCCTCATACCCCATTCATTCTTTATTATCGCACTTGATTTTGGATTCAAAATTTCGAATTGATATTTCAACTAGTTATTACTTCGCGAAAATAAGAATATTTACAGTATTATAAATATTCAACATCAAATATATAGCCTTTTTATCTAAGCCAAAACAACAGCAGCATTTAACAACTAAAGTTATTCTAAATTATTTTTTCGAAAGTATTTAGTTTAAAATTTTTTAATCAATTCACTGATCTCCCTTCCTTCACGAGATATTTTTGTTATAAAAAAGTTCATTCTTTATATTTTATTCAATTTTTCGACTTTTTTTTATGAGTTGCAAAAAGAACGCTAGACTAAAATGATTAATATTTGTAACTATTTTAAAGTCGTCGTCGAAATAATTATTACGCTCCAAACTCCTTCTTAAAACGTGTGCGACTCTATCCCACTTCGACTAATTACTTAGGATGATTTAAACACTCATCTACACATAATAAGGCAAAGAATAATATTCTTTATTACACTAAACCCCTCCGCGCTTAGACATTGGCGAACTCAACTATCCAAGATCATTTTTCTTGAAGTTTGCCACGCGCATCATCGCACCTGCAAGACCACGCCAAGTAATACCAATATCGTAGTGATGCGACAATAAGAATTTGTTTTCATAAAATGTTATAAAGAGTACTTGTGTATTTTAGCGAAGCCAATCGAGCGCAAGTCAATGAAGATGATTGGAAAAAAGTTAGGAAAGGAAGCAGCGGAAAAAAGCAAGGGACTATTCAGTCCTGATGACTGGGAGTGCACGCATTGCGGAAACATCAACTGGAGCAAGAGGCTTTGCTGCAACATATGTAATGCTTCCAAATTTGCTCCCACAGAAAATCGAACAGGCATGTTTTTGCTACTGCTCATTTATACACACTACACGGAAACTCGATTTCGCGAACAACTGAACTTCTTACCTAAGCAATGAAGGAACGAAATTTCCACATATCCGAATAATCTCTTTTCCTGATTACATACTTGAAGTTTTGCGTACTTCGTTGCATAAGAACCAAGGATATCAGTGGCGTATCCAGAAAATCTTTTTTTTTTACCATTTATGCTCAAGTGAACTAAAGTTTTGCTTTGAGATATTTTAAATCGCATAAATTCTGAGCTAAATAAATCTCTGAAAAATGTTCTTTCCATATAATGTATAGGAGGAGATACACAGATAATAATTAGTTTTCAAAAACCTTTTAAAACGATTTCAGAAAATGAAAATCGTCCGTCTGCTTTAAGCCGCATATGGTAAACATATATCTAACCTCCACAAACATTTTACTATATTTTATGAAGGTGATTATTTTTACTTTTACCTTGTCAATATTTCATATTATATTAATTGTGTTGAAAATTTTTATTCTGCACAAATATTTTGTTTTTCTGAATGCTCGCTGGAAACCATTTTTATGACATTCAGAACACACTTGCTTTGATTTTCTGCCTTTGGAGAAAGGACAAATGTTGCATCTTTTCTTTTTATCCAAATTATACGGAACCAAAGGACTGTTTGAAGAAGCTTTTATATCAGCTAGTTCTAAAGCTCTTTTGACTGATTTTGACATTTGAGGTATACATACTTGTTCTGAACCCAAGGGTGTATTTGGTGTTTGAAGTGTGTACTACTGTGTAATAAAATTCTTTACAATTATCTAGATTTAGTTCAAGGTGTGCTAAAAAATTGGGTGCGAACATGATTCTAAAAGAACACTTAATTTATAATCATCGGGATAAATTCCCCGAAAATCTTTGTGAAATGAGTAAAGAAGAGAGCGAGACGTTCCATCAGGATTTAAGTCATTGCCAGGTAAGATGGGACAATCACATGATGGCTGATTAATACTTGTGTCTTCATCGTGACTATCCAAAAAAGTTGAACAATAGAAAATCTAAGAAAGCACGTTGTGGAACGTAACAATGTTTTTCGTTCCTTCATTTCAATTTTTTAAGGAATTTTCCAGGTATTTTTTTGTTCTATGAATTAAAAACTTCATCCTTAAACTTACATTCTTAAAAAAGAAATTTAATTTAACATTATTGTAAATTAGAAAAAATGTTCATTTATATAGAAAAAAACATTAAAAACGGAAAAAATCTCCAAAAACTAAAGCCAAAATGATTTTCTTTATCCTGAAAACTTGAAATTTTTTTATTGGTTTATGTTATGTTTACTGTTGGTGTTAGACAGGCTATACTTTTACAGAATAATGCAGTTTGTTGTGGAAGGTTGACGCTTTATCACGAGTAAAAAAGAGTGCTGGAAATGGATAAAGTTTTTTCATTTCTGAATAAAGAGCTGGTCACTTTAGAGGAAGTCAAAACCTTATTTAAAAGATAGGAAATATATTGGGGGACTGTAAGAAAATGGGCGCAATAGCGAGATGCCCGTTTTAGACAACTAGTGGCATAGAGAGAGTCTATATAATTTCATTGAAAAAGAAAACAATTGATTAGTCTTAAAAATTCTGCTCCTCAAAAGGCTAAAAAGTTACATTCATAAGCCGTTATAAAAGGCCTCAAATATCGTAGATGGAAATTCCAATTGCCGGTTCATATTCGAAACAGAGATTGTATGTAACGGCTAATTAGGGGTGTGCCGTTTTGATTTGTTATCTTCTCTTATCATCATTATTTGCATCCCTCTTTCCATCAACTTTGTTTTCTTTTGTCATCAAGGATTTGGAGGCGGTTACAATGATCGGGAAGATGTTGAATACAAAGATCACAAGTCCGATGATGAAATTGATGAGGTATTTTTTTTTCTCTTTTTAATCAAATTATTCTTCAGAACATTCACATCTCTCTAACAAATTGATCGAGATTTATCAAGCTAATTTTGGTAAACTCGGCCATTCACTGATCTCCTCGTGTATCGTAGAGTAGAGACGTTCTTTCATTTATCAATGCACGGGATGAAAATTTGTATTATATGCTAACAACAACTTAGATCTAAGAATTATCAGCAATGTGCTAAGAAGCCTACACCTTAAGGCAGGTTGGCTGAATTTACACCTTTTATCGCTGTTGCTGCGAAAGTTCACTTCTGTTCCAAGGAAAACCCAATCTCAAATAAATATACCTTTTTATTTGACTGACATATTGCGCTAATATAATCAGATGCCGTAATCTGGCGGCCAACAACAACAACAACAAAATGTTTATTAAGCACGCGAATTCAAATTTACAAAGACATCTGCATTATGAAAACGTTGATATATTAAATAATAGCATTCAACATATATTACAAAGGCGAGTAAACCAATCTCCAAGTTTCTCTCTTGAGCCTATTTCATCATCAACCTCATCATCATTCAATAGTTACGACCTTGATTAATCCGGGCAAGCTGCGGTTAGCCATTTTGCATCTCCAGTATAGCCTGTCTTTTTCATCACGAAGTTTAAATCCTTCCTCTCTTCTGCAATTCTTTCTACTACCGAAACTTAATTCTAAAGCATCCTTTATAAGATCGGCACTATTACTTGTGGAAACATGTCCAAGCACTCAAAATTTTGGAGAGAGGGCGAACTTTTTTTTTATATATAAATTTCAAAATTTGTCATAAAAGAATTTTTGTCCAATGAACATACCACGACATTATACTTGCACTGTAAGCTCTCAATACCACCATAAACACGCTAATTTTTCCAAGTCAAGTCGCCCATTTGAACCGAGAAGGGGTCACTGAGTAGATCGTTTTGCGCAATATATTGCATTCATATTGGGTCATTTACGATTTTTGCCAACAAGTAACAATTAAAAGAATAAATAATTTAGTCTTTGAATTGAGTACTATTTTAATTCTTTTTTTTATAGATGTAAATGTGCATTTTTCTTAATGTCTTAAAAAGTGAAATATGACGACTCATACTTAAAATTTTACTGCATTAACGCTCGACAGGATTATAAGTGTCTTTTGTGTTCTGAAGTGCTTTGTTTATCCACTTTTCTAAAGCTCGTCAAGCGAAGCTTAAACTTAATGATTGCACAAATCCAACTTTGATGACAGGGATATTTTTGGAAAATATTAAGTATGGTTTGAAAAGTTTTAAAAATGATCTGTTGTCATTGTTTTGAATGTACTAAGAAGTTCTGAACTTGTAAAGTTGAAGCATATCTTCCTGTCAAACGATACCGTTAGAAGGCTGGCTAATAAGAGATAGGTGTGATTACATATCAGACGTGGATTTATTGATTCGGATTTATTTGATTTTCAACTTTTTTGCAATTCAGAATGTATGAAACGATGGATGCTGCAAACTTAGCTCATCATTGCGTTTACGTACAATATGGATATTTATTACAACATCTGGTTGACAATTTTTTGTTTTACAAAACCACTGCAATAGAAATATTTGAAAAGTTGGACAATTTTTTAACCAGAACATCATCTTGGGGTGTGTACTGACCGTGCTCTAGCAAAACCAAATCTAGACAAACTAGTTTGAACAGAGCAGATGTATCCATCCCATTGAGATTGAGTGAATTAATCAGACAATTTTTGAATAAACAAGTATGTCAATTTTTTTAGTACAGTAGTTTATGTGTTCTTTTATTATTTTAAATGAGACCCCGGGCTATTAAAAAATTATAAAGAGACCACCAAGCCGAAAATGTTTACAAAGTTTGTGAACCACTGTTCTAGCTCAAGAAGAGAACAAAATAATGCTTAATAACATGTGCTGTAAAAAACTGTTCACTTTGTCAGATATTTCTCTTTCAGTTGTTCTACTGATAAAAGTATGGCAAAAAAAGCCCTATATATATAATGTACTTGAACGCAAGGCTGAGCTAATTTTACAGCATTCGCATCAAGCTGAATTGCAAAAAGTTCAAAATTGATTTCCGAATCAATAAAACCACCTCTGATATTATAACATGAAACATCTCTTCTATTCGAATTCTAACGGTATCGCTTGACAGGAAGATATACTTCAACTTCACAAGTTCAAAGCTTCTTAACATATTCAGTATGATATTTTTGCAGCAATGTAATATCAACTGTGTTCTACTATGTTGAGAAAGGCTGGTGCTGGATTGAACTCAAGACCTTGTGGCATCGAAGTCAAGTATCATCTTGCCAACCTTACACCCCTTTATAATGATGATAATGTTTGTATGTATGTCGGAGTGTTTATCTTATTAGGGGCAAACTCCATTTTAAGGCTTTTTTATTTTTCAATGTGTTCTTAGTAGTTTTTATTGTAAATAAGTTTGTATATACTCCAATAATTGTAAATTGACCTGTACATCAATCATATTTAACGTGTGCGTTCCGGG
Source organism: Nectonema munidae (assembly GCA_030549495.1). NCBI lineage: Eukaryota > Metazoa > Nematomorpha > Nectonematoida > Nectonematidae > Nectonema > Nectonema munidae. The sequence continues at coordinate 14,229 of JAUIRK010000678.1, forward strand.
TTTGGGGATAGGAAATAAATTGAAATTTTTTAGGATTTTAAAAGAGATGGGAGTGTCTCTTCTTTATTCAAGGTCGGAAGCAGGGGCGCACACCCTCAAAATTATTGGGGGCGAAATTTTTTGTTGCAATTTTCAAAATTAGTGGTCTGGAAATACCACGGGAGACCAAATATTAAAGCAATCCTTTAAAATAGAGTGTATTCAGCGCATACTTAAAGTCCTAAATTTATAAAACTACTTTACTATACTTCCAGCGAAAATATTTTAATTAAATTTGCAGAATATACACTAGTTTAAAAAAATCCAAAAAAGTGCGCCTCTGGTCGGAAGTGAAGAGATGGCAGTAAATGTATTAAGCTTCTAAGTGTCGAGAGTCGGAGGCAAAATTTTGTCGCGTACTGTGCAAGCCTGCTAAATGGGTTTCTTATTTGTTAAAATTTTATTTCCCATTTTGAACATATGGTCACACATTGGCACACCTCTATATGCATCCTGTGAAGAGTATTGTCTAAATATATGATCAACATTTTTGTCTTATCGCAACCTTCTGTTTGTTGCTATTTCACTACAACTTGTTAAAAAAAAGTTTGTTTCACCTTGATAAATTAAGTTTTCAGCGTTGCCTTTGTTCCTTTTGCTGAAGCATCTCAATGAAACTCGAATGAATTCACTGTTTTTTATGGAATATTGTGATGAATATTTTCATCTCCTCATCTTTCACTTTATTTTAGTTTGGAAGACTCAAGAAGAAGTTTCGATGCTCGAACAAAGAACAGGATTTGAAAGAAAATACGGATGCTGTGAAGGGATCTGCAGAGAGGGAAAATGAGGATGCTGTTGCTTCATCCCATCCCCCTCAAATAAACGCGGCCAAGACCCAAAGTGATGATGAAGAGGAAGATGAAGATTTGTCCAAGTATGAACTGATAAGCGATGAAGAAGATGACGATTATGATGATGATGATGGCAAGAATGATGATAAAGTAAGGTCCATAAGTAATTCCTTTTAATGCCCACGCTTTTTTTCCTTGGTCACTAACAAAAGATATGATGGGCGCGTCAACATCTTTGAATTGTTGCTAAATCTAAAAACTTAAGCAAATCTCCCTTGGCTTATTGTTCACTTCAAAAGGTGTTCTTTCTTTGCCAAAAAAAAACTATAACTATAACTGGGCAAATATACATATATCATATCATTATCAAGAATCGAATCTAGGACAACTATAATTCAAAGACGCCCATCTGCTGAGAATGATTTTGATAATAATTTTAAGTCTACTGATAAAAGCCATTTAGCAAAGACGAAATGAGAAAAAAATTTATTCTCTCGATATCTTTTTTTTTAAATTTTTTTTAGAAATAATTTTGAAATTTAATTACACTCTCAATAATAATAATGGAACTCTGAGCGCAAGAATTTGTAGTATTAGTCGTCCGCTTTCTTTTTCAACATAATTATATTTTTTTTTGGATATTGGTGTCCGATTGGGCCTCAAATGTTTAATTCTGAAGCGTCTCCTCAAAAAATTCTAATAAAAAAAATTTTCCTCCTTATAAATCCTAAAATATAGTATTCTAAGAGAATATTGGTTAAGATTTCCAATATCTTCAACTTTCAAGAAAAACAATTAGGCAGTTAGCGCTCTATGATTTAGCTGGCATGTTTGGTATTTTTCTTTCCATGACTAATCTGTTCATTATCTTTCCTATCAAAGTTTTTTGTCAACTTGGTTGGATGTAGACAATTTGAATATCCTTCAAATAAAATATATTAAAATCCTTAGTTAAAATATCTTATGTAAAAAAATTAAATTATGCGTTGGAATTAAAAATTTTTTTTTTCTTAAAATTCAAATCTTCCAAATTGAAATGGTGCAATTGACAACTCTGTTGGTAGTTGTTATCTTTAAATAGTCTTAAAAATCAAATTAATTTTTTAGTCTTTAAATTTATCATCATCTGTTTTATCGGTTTTTTGCTTTGATCCCTCGTTAACATGAAGAGAGCATTTGAAAAATCATTCGGATCTGGATTGTGAAAAACCATGATTTTTACGTCAAATTTTACCGAGTCAATTAAATATAGCATAATAACACAAAAATATTGTTAATATTTCTCAACCATTTTACCAAAAATGTTAAATGCTCAATTATTCCAATTAGCAAAATGTTATTTTATCTTTCTTCCATTCAAACGTGGAAAGCGAAGGTTATATATAATCGTGTTGTATAGCAATAAAGTGATGAAACTTGCAGCCGTTGTGGGAGCGTTGGTAGTATCCTTGCATACCATGCTTGCTATCATGATGACTTCGACTCTCGAGTCGAATGTGCATGTCAAAATTTGAAATAGTTATAGCAAGAGTGTGTGTGGGAATCTAAATCTTAGCTGTGTTAATAATTTTGTTATAATGGTCTCCCAGATTAAAAATAATTATATTTTAATCACTTTTAACTATCAAACTTAATTCAAGTAAGATATGAAAATGGGAACAAAGCATTCCCATATAACTGAGCTTTTTGCCGTGATATATCACATTTTTTTCAATTTCAAAACTTTTCCTCGCCAAATTATTACATGGACCCCTCTAAAAACTTTATTATATGGACCCTTGGAGCGACATGGACACCGTTGAGAAAACTGAGCTAGAACTTTGATTATTTTTATACGATTTTTAATGATTTGAACAAATATACTGGAATAATTTTTTATCTCAAGTCAAAAAAAAGATAGAACAGGATATGATGATTCAAAAATTTTATTTAAGTAAAAAATGTAAAAAAAATAAGGTTTAATCATTTTTTCAATTTAATCGATACAATATTTTTCGTATTTTGACCATTGCATCCCATATTATAATTTAAACTCATTTAAGCGTAAAACTCGTGAACCGGAAAAACACTTATGAAAGAAAAGTGTTCGGTTTATCGAGGGTTTACTTTTTTGTTCGTAAAAAATTTGGAATGTACTTTTGACGCTTATATTATTGCATTTATCATTCGTATCATAATGCCCTCACTTTTTTGGCTCCTGGACTTTAGAAATACCCTTTTCCAGATTATTCCATTTTCTTTTAAAGAGAACATCCGGCATTATTATCCGGCTGTTATAATGCAATCTTGCTCTTCCAAACCTGGAATATAATCTTTTAGAGATCATAAATAAATTGACTAGAAACAGTTGAAAAGGAAATAATGATTTTTTTGCAATGAAAATTGAAAAATTTGGTTTTGATTTGATGCATCATATCTTTATTTTCATTCAAAAAAGTTGAAATGATTCTTGTTAATATTTTACAGAATTGCATTTATTTTTTTTGGAAGAAATGTTTATTCAAAATAGCTATAGAAAAAATATTTAATGTTTTTTTTTAATTTTAGAACTGTTCAGAAAAAAACATATCCCTTGAAAAGAAAGGAGCTGGCGATAGCCAATCGTTTATTTCCGAAAAAAGACGACACCACTACGATGCACAGCATGAAAATAATGTAAGGAACGAACAACGAATTGGTCACCGCGATCAAAGCCATTCCTCTTCCGCATCTTCTTCTGAGCGTGATACTCCTTCCGAAAGGAACCAATCAAAAAGGTAGTACATATGGTGATTCGAAAGCGGCAGAAAGCAATGACTTTCAGCGCGAAAGATATAAATATTATTTAAAGGAATTAAACGCTCATACAGATCCTTAAAATACCGTCGGTGTTAAAAATAAAAACAACGAGTTATTGCACACATGTAGTAGATTCCATTGTAAGTATTAGATCCCGGAATTGTCAATTTCGCGATGTCCCAGAGTCTTTCAAGAAAACAGTGACAAAATTTGTATTAAGTTCACATAATAAGAAATATGTGAATCAGAATTGTTCGTGTTGTTTAAAAATCACGGTACGATAAAATGGTTTAGTGTCGCAGTGGCGTGAAGAATGGTCGTGGAATCTTCTTTTTATACTCCATCAATGTAAACAAAATATGAAGAATGTTCATATGTTATATCCTAGTGGTGTTGCCGATTACCACATAAAATGCGATGCTGAACCCATGTCTATTGCTTATTGACTTCCACCATTTTTCAATAATAATTCATTAATTTGTTTATTTTAGAAACTTTTGAATTGAAACTTTAACATGAATAATTTTATATCATATAAAATTAGACAAACCAACATTTGATGAGAAATAAAAGCACTTTAATATTTGAAATCTAATTTATTTCTTCTGGAAGAGTTGAAGAAGGAAGGTAAATCAAATATTTAGAATTTAGGTTTTAGTGTTAAAAACGGTAGAAAAGAGAACAAATTGCCACAAGTCTATCATTAATGATAAAAGTTAAAAAAATTCATGTGTATCCTATACCTGCGAATCTCGCTGTGTTATTTAGTTTTCGGACTTTTGAGTCTTATTGAGATTTAAAAGGGACTCATAATTTTTTAAATATATTTTTATATTAAAATTTGTTTTAAATATTCATCTTTTAGTCTTATATATATTTTTTCAATTCTTGATTTTGGGTCGATTTACTCTTTTGGCTATTTTGATCATAAAAATAATTCTTGGTGTTTCTAGTTTTGACTAAGTTTTCTTTTCTTTTTTAGAAAAGTTCGCTCATCATCTCATAGAAGCGCTTCGTCTTCTTCCTCCTCCTCCTCCTCATCATCATCTAGCAATTCGTCCTTATCCTCTGTCTCCAAATCTTCGAATCATTCAGTAGCAAGCGTGCATGAAGACGACTCAGCCAACTCCAGATCACCTTCCATCTATTCCATCCACTCAGATGTTGTTGAAGAGGATTGCTGAGAGACGAGGAAGGAAACAACAACAACAACAACTCTTCACCAGTTTGTAAAGTGTAGATGGGATATTTAATATATCTATTTTTAAAGCAATGCTTCTTTCTGCCAGTGTTCACTAAGAATATATCCTAGATATTAAAAAAGCCTCTTTTTCTTTACAGTGAACGCAATCGTTATCAAGTTGATCGGTATATAAGCTCACAACTGATAATACACAAGCCATATCATAGTAATGGTATCGTAGGGGGTTTTCATCGAGAAGGCACAATTGCGCCGCTTGTATCGAACTATGAGGAAAGCAAGCTTGATGCAGGATCGAACCCAAGACCTTGAGTTATCGAATCCAGCATCTAACCAACCCTACTCACGCCCCTATATATTTGACTTTCAAGTACAGAGAACATCACATGCATATGCTTTTGATGAAGATAGAATCGCGGCCAAATATTCGTTGGTGGGAAGGCAATCGCTGTATTTTTTATATCAAATAAAGAGTACACGAGTGAATAATCCTATGCACGCTAAAGAAAAATTGTTAGGGGTGTTGCAAAAGAATAAAGCCTTGTATTTTTCTTCGTGAAGTGCGACGCCAGTGTGCCAGGAAATGAAAGTAGTCTACTTATACTGAATTTCAATAAGGAAAATAGATATCATTCAAATCGATAGCTCTCTTTTCTATGGAATTTTATATATTTAAATCAGACACTTTTGATTTCGTGCTACACCGATTTCACACTGATATCCTCCAAAGGTTAAAACAATCGCAATTCAAGTGTGAAAAAAAAATTTCCTGCTTATTCCGTACATATCCAAAATAAGTACAACTTAATATGATTGAGATTTCGATGTGAGATAGTGATGTTTAATCAATCATTTCTTCAATTAAGACGCATCCAATAACAGCATTAATGACAGTCCACGCCTGTTTGTAATATTGACGTTTTAGTGTATTAGGTGGGCTAAAAGAATCAGCGTTAATCGCCAGTTTCTAAGTAGTTTCTTTTGTAAGTAGGGTTTATCATAAATATAAGAACGCAAAAAATTCTAATTTGGAGATGAAGATTTTATCCATCTGCAAGGAAGCAACATTTGGGAGAATTGAGAAGTTCCGAATTTTATAAATACTAATTAAAGTATATAATGGCTCTCAGTGAACTTTTTGTTATTTCGCAGAGAAACATTGATTGCGCGTATACCGATCAAATTGATAGCGACCCCATAATACAATGCTCTTCCTTAATAATTGTCACCTTTTAAACAATATTTTCTTTCTTATTCTAGCTTCTTGTGATGAATTATACACTGCATCCAATACTCTCCTCTCTCTTCTCTAATTTTCAAGCTGAAGTATTGAAGTCATTCGCGTGTCTTTAATTTGTTTTTAAAATATAAATAAATTTATAATATGATTTTCCCTAACCATTTCATCAGCTTATAAATATATTCAAGTTTTGCTATGTACCACAATAACTTCTGCCTGCGTATTTTCATATAACAAGATATTCAATTTCTTGCAAAATGTGCTTCTTGAGAAAACTTTTGACACTTGGGTACTACGCGGTGCGGGTAGAAAAATTGTGAGATTTGAGAGTATTAGAAAGATGAATTCGCAAACTTTAGGAGCATCATTTACTATTATAGGCATTAGTTGTAGTCTGTTGTGCCGAAATAGCCGCATGCATGGAAAGAAGAAAATTACACACACTCATATAACAGAGTGGTGTTAGTTACTGTGTGTGAGAATATATATATAAATTTTAATTAAATTAATAAAGGTATACAGTAAGCCCTCTACAATAATACTTCCTCAAAGATAGGTCTTTACTTAAAACGCCGCTATGTATAATTAGAGCACAAAGACATTATTTTTAGGGTAAAATGAACCTTCAATGTTTTTAGAGAAGCTTCAAAAATTTTGTCAACTCTGCTATATTTATTAGAGATATCCGCAGAAATTTTACGTCCTCTTAACATGCGCGGACCATTTAAATTTCAGCATCTGCAAATTTGAAACAGTTTCAAAGTTTTTTTTCGCAATTTTTACTTTACCCAAAATTTGTATGATAAGTACGTCTTTATGATAACACATATACATTGACATCTCTCAATCTTTTAGAAGTATGAAACTTGCATTTGCTTAGAATAGCAATTGTGATATTCGCATCTGTTAGGAGGTAAACTTTGAAAATCGCATCCGCAGGTACAAAAAAGTTCACATCGGATACATCTCTAATATTCATGAATTAAAGATGAAAAATATACTTTTGAAGTGTTATTGTTTAGCACAAGGGTTCTCAACAAGATTTCTCTAGGGGTACTTAGATGGCTGAGAAAGATGTATTTTAAATAGAAGTAATTGCGGAATATGAAATTTAGTGCTAGAAGTGTCTGTTCCTTTAATTTGTACACTGTACCCTAATGAGTTAGACAATAAATTATCATTTTGTTCATTGACAGATTATTTTTGGGTTCGGAAAGATGGTCTTATAACTCAGGGGGTACTTAACCGAAAAAAGGTTGAGAACCCCTGGTTTAGCACATTATTACATTTTAAAAATAATATACGAAGTTTGAGGGTTTATATAGCAATCAAAAGTGAGAGACATTTAATACGCATAGCAAGCATCTTTAGATACTATTGAGATTTATCATATAGCAAAAGTGAGGAGATTAAGGAACTCGATATTCTGAAAATCCAAAAGTATCCAGTGATGATGATAAGACTTAGCTTTCACTTATGTTTTCATTTTCTGATTCATCTTCACTACCGTCAATCATATTTAAAATGTCTTCGTCGCATAGGATATTCATTATCTATATTATGGTAGCTAAAAGGTTCTTGTAAATTTGAAGGACCTTCACTACGTTGCGCTATTTCCTGACGGAATCCTATGAGGAATAATCTTTGTATGCTGTACTTGTTCAATTGCATTCTCTCAAATTTGGTTCTTGAGCTTTATTACTTTCAACACATTCCAAGGAGTGCTTTACTAACATCGTCGATAACGATGTAAGAGCTTCTGACATAAGTAATCCTAGAATTTAACATTTGAGAATTCTATTTTCCATTTTATACAGGATAATTATGACATGTTATTCACAATTACGTGGTATCTGAAAATCGCGTATTTTAACATTCTAATGATGTTGGGAAAAGAAAATACAGCGAATGCTATCAGATCATCTTTTATTCATCCAAACAAGCTAAGATAAGACTATTGAAAATGATTAAGCAAAAGTCAAGGCCTTCATGTGGTTGGCACGACTTCCAAGGCTACATATGGATGCGAATCTTGGCAACAACATCGACTTGCTGCTCTCCAAGAGACTCTTCTATGCTTACTACATCTCCCATGCACTTTCTCTAGGGTTAAATAGATTTAAAGCAAAGGTGCTTCTTTTTTCTCCGAGAATCTCAACAAACTTTACTGCCATTGCAAGTGTATTCATATTTTTAGTTTGAAGCAAGCATTACTTTTAACTCGTTCCCTACCGTTACTATTTCGCTTCAATGCCATATAATCTAAGAAATAGTTTAATTTTCAGCATCTCCTATCTTTGTCCTGAAGTAATCTCTAGAGCAAGGTACTTTCAAGTCAAAAATCGAATTACCCATTTTATCGAAGAAAAAGAACACGAGATTAAGTAACTTGATATAAAAATACCTTAAAATGAAAAAATTGGCGATTACAGTTTGGCTCCATTCTGATTCGTAGAATCGAGATCGAATCAAATTCAATGTTTCATACTTTGAGAGATCGGATCGTCTTTCTATTCATTTTATGTTTATGAAGGCTAGCACATGGCGTAAAATTCTATAAATTGCAGATTGGTGTACATCATTGGTGATATATCAATTACAAGCATTTCACTCTATTTTTGTCGCATTCAGGCTTTCCTGAACAGCGCTGAACTTTTTGTTATTGATTTGATTGTCTTTTAAAATGAAGGAAAAAGCCGATACACTTTCAAATAAGCATGTGCCTTGATTTTAACAATCATTGAAGGTTCTGAAGATGAACTTTATAACAATCAAAATATTCATGAAGATCAAACAGATAAAGACGAGATTATTTACATTGAAGATACTAATATTTTAGATCTAGGAAATCTCAATAATAATGATGAACCAGAAAGTGATATTGAAATTTTCTTTGATAATAATTCACTGTGTAACAAAAAATTAAAAAAAATTTTGTTTCAAAAAGTTTTTTTTATGTTTTACTAGCATTTAAGGCATGCGATTCTGAAATTCTGCTTTATTTTTGCACTGCTATAAGTTTTCATTATTTTTTTTTCAAATTGAATAACATGTATTAAAAGTTCATATTTGAATTTTTAAATGTTTATTTTTTAGAAAAATACAAAAAAAAATCAAACTCGTGTATTAGTTCGGCTCTTTCGCTTGTTTTCATCTGAACTTTGTCGAGTTAAATTCCAAATCTAATCTCCCATCATACTTTCATCCCATCTTCCTTGATACCGCTTTCCATATCTTTAATATCTTGGTAAAACCGCTCTCCGTGGTCCTCCGATACATTTCCAAGATTTGGCTTGAAAAAATCCAAATGAGAATGCAAATATGCATTTTAATTGACATTCTACAATTGAACTCTTTCTAACTTTTAATCAGTTCCGAAGTCAATTCCTTGAAGTTTTCAGCCTTGTTTTTCCATAAGAACCCATCAACAACATTTCTGAATGCCATTCATGCTTTTTTTCCTCATTTTTCGTCATTTGACTTTCAAAAAATTTTGAATTGAGTATTTTTTTAATTTGAGGACCATCAAATATACCGGCGTTTAACTTTGCTTCAGAAACTTTTGGAAACATTCGTCTCAGCTCACATATCACCTGACTGTAAGAAGACAAAGCCGTGATGAATTGTTTAGCAAGGCCAAGTTTGGTATGGAGTAGTGGTAAAAGGTCTTTTTCTTTCTGTACCAGTGGAGTAAACTTGACGTTATGACACCCAATTTTGAAAAAGGTTCTTTTTGGCTAGACATTTTCTGTGTAATGCTTTTCTTTGTCCCTACTGTTTCATAAACAAAGGATACTTTGTATATCCATCCTGCATTCCCAAAAGCAAACCATTATTTTGAAATCTGGGCAAATATTCCAATTATACTTTTCATATTTGATCAATTCAAGTAAAAATTTCAAATTTTCATAACTTTCTACTCTCGCAAGACGTAAGGGGAGTTTTACGTCAACTCAAATTTTCAAAGCTTGATTTCATCGATTATTAAATATATAACCTTATATAAAATTAACATGTAAATTATTAAAATAATGTGAAATAACAAATTTTGTAGTTTTTTATTTACTGAAAAAACAAATTAGCCCATACATGGAAAAAACAAAAAAATTAACGCCACCAGAAAATCTTTAAAAGATTGAAAAAACTATGATTCTCATATTTTTTTTGAAGTAGTTAAAACATTATAAATTATGATCTGGTTGTTAACATTTAGAATAACAAAGATTTTATACAGGGAAAAATGTTTCAAATATCTAGATATGACAAATATTCGATTTTTAGATAAAGACAATTTTGTTTGAACAACGATATTTTATCTTTCCTTATTTTAGATTGATTTTTTCTTGTTTATGTTGTTTTTTCACTAAATAAAAAAGCCCAATTAAAAAAAAACTTTTGAAAAAAATGATTATTAAAAAAAAAATTATAAAGCAATACTTTATTTTCTAAAGTAAGAATAAAAATTAAAGCATATACAATTTCAAAAATTCTAAACTATGAGCAATTATGACAGAAAAAATTTGTATGAATTTTATATATGGGCTTTTTACATCTATAACATTTTCTAGTTCCTCTTTTTTCGGCTTGCATGAGGAAACATAACAATAACCGCGAGTGGATGTTGTGGGGACAACAAAATCTTCTTCAATGCCCAAAAATCTAATCAAATCTCTTGTCACACTATGCGTAAAAGAATCGTTTTGCCTCACTTTCATGGAAAGTTCGCTAAGCTTCAAAGATTGATCTCGCAAAAAATACTTTCTCCCACTTTTACGAGTTGATGGAAATTGTTGAGGAGAATTATGCCGTAAAACTATCCAACTATTGTGAGCTAAAATGTCTAGATAGTTGCAAAAAAGTAAAAACAGCCATTTTCTTGAAGGCTTGTAACATGCAAACTCTCTAAGCATCTTGTTTACAATGTCAACTCCAGATTTAAACTTATTGTATTCTAAAATAGTTTCTGTCTTACTTCGTTCTCCTACCACCTCTATTTTACCAAGGTGCTGTGATGAAAGGATATACACTACTCTGAAGCGACCCGATTCTACGTGGTGGGCCACGATATCCGAAAGGGTGGGTGCGAACGCCACAAACAACCTAATTAATTAATCTTTGAAAATATCAAAAAAAGTTATTGACAATAAAGTCAAAATTTGACTTTTACTTAAAATTTTTTGTGGGAGTTTTACGGCATAGATCCGTCTTCCGAGGTGGTCTAAAATGGTCTGTCTTGCGAGGGTTAAAGATAAGATACCCCAATTTCTTCAAACAAACCTGAAATATTTGAACAAAAGCACAGAGAATTAGACAGAATAAAAACGTGAGAAATCTTTGTGTCTATGCCCCTATACTTTGAAATTTTTACTCCTTGAGATCACAAATTCCATTCCTTCAGTCGGGAAGCTAAAAGCTCTGAAGATGATTTAGTCAAATTCAAATCCTTCACTAAGTCATCGAGTTCATCCTGGTTAGGAAAGTGATGTTGACCTTCAATGAATTTTTTTGTGTTGGTATTCAAGGCTCTACTATTGACATCCTCTTCATCAGTTACAGAAGTTTGTGGTAAAGATGGAATTGGTATCTCTATACTATGTAAAACAGTAGCTAAAGAAGAAGGAATGTTTGGATAAACAAGTTTTTTCTTTTCTGTTGGTTTTTTATACAAATTAAGATCAAACATACAAAAATAGCAATCATTGAAATGATTGGTAGGTTCCCTCCATACTCTTGGAACAGCAAACGCCATACACTTTCTCATTCCTCAACCAGTCTTCGAAAAGTGACTTGCAAGATCCGCTAATCACGTGCCCATGATTTGTCCTGATCACCAATGGAAATATTATTTATATGCAACGAAGTATCTTGTGTTTGAGGATATCTTGAATTTGACTTGCTTAGAACTAATATACTCGCCACAGAAATTGCAAAAATGATGGGGATCTATTTTACATGTTCTTTTGGACATTTTAAATCTTGAATGTTTCAAAAAAAAAAACTGAAAAGTGTAAAAGTAAAAACAACTTAATAGTTTAAAAAACTCCAATCCGTATAAACGAAAATCTGCGAAGGACATGTTTCGCGTGTTGAAGGCTCACCAGCAACGCTTTGCACATTCGACTCGACAATCGAAGTCACGATAGCAAGCATACTACCAACGCTCCCGTAACCGCTGCAAGTTTCACCACTTTATTGCTATACAACACTATTATGTCTTTACGATTGCGTTTGAATGCAAGAAAGATAAAATAACATTTTGTTAATTGGAATAATTGAGCATGATATAAATTAAAACTTAAAAAAATTAATTTGATTTTTAAGACGATTTAAACATAAAAACTACCAACAGAGTAGTCAATTGCACCATTTCAATTTGGAAGATTTGAATTTTAGAAAAAAAATTAATAATAATTCAAGCTCATAATTTTATTTTTTTACATAAGATATTTTAATTAAGGATTTTAATATATTTTATTTGAAGTATAATCAAATTGTCTACATCCAACCAAGTTTGATTGGAAAGTAAATGAACAGAGTAGCCATGAAAAGAAAAATAAAAGAGCGCTACCTGCTTCACTCTTTTTCTAGAGCGTTGTAAAGATATTCGAAATAGGAATTAAAAAAATGCGATTTCCCTACAATATCCTCTTTTTTTTTAAATCCTAAATTTCAAGTTTCTTTCCATCCTCAATATTTGCCTTTCATCAAATTTCAAGCTAGAAGTTTGCTTATGCACATTATGGATGAGTTATCTCAAACATGACATGAATCTAGAATGAATAAGGAACACTAGTGATTTTAAAACTTTTTCACTGTCACATATTTCATTTATTTCTTCCCGTATTTTTGAAATCTGTTAGGGTCGACTTCTCATTTCACACTGAGATTTCAGGGTAAAACTGCGTTAAACTGAAATCCACTATGCAGGATCTTAATCCCAATTACCAAAAATTATGACATTTAATGTAAATAATGTATACGTTTAGTATATTCCATTACTAATATCACACATAAACGAAACATGGCCGGAAAATTTTCATTACTTTAAAAGGTAATCAAATCTAATGTATAAGGTTTTTGTGTTCCATTCAAGAATCCATTTTGAAAAGTTAAAATGTTTTACATTTATTATGGAATAAATATAGTTGCTTTTACATTTAAATATAAAGGGTAATTTTTGATTGATCTTTTGACATAATAGCTACAACGTATTTTGTAAAAATGAGTAACACAAATAAATTCAGCGTATCTGAAAATGCTAGTTTACGGCATTTTCGTATAAAAAAAGTTTACTTTACATTTACGATTTTTGACAAGTTCGGTCTATTTTGATTGATGTGCTGATATATCACCAATGAAATCAGCGTGACCGAAAATACTAGTTTATATGCAGTTAATTCACAAAAGAACCTAATACAAAAAATATCTTATCGACAGCTATTATCCATTTTGATTGATGAACTGATATTTAGGCAAAAAATCATCAAATTCCGAACCACTTAGATATATAATATATAGACAGCTACATTCATCTTATATCATCACTTAATTTTTCTATCGCGGTCAGAATCTGCCTCATGCAATTTAAGCACACTTGTTTTATCCTGTTTCAAATAGGGTCAAGTTAGAATCATACGATCCCGATTCAACAGTACCAGAGATCAACTTAGAATCGAGTAACCAGAATCAAAAAACCGGTAATTGGCATACCTGTTTACCGGCATCTACAAGTCGTTTATCTTTATCAGCTATCAAGCCAGGATCTATAAACACAGAAGTTGTGATAGCTGCTGTTATGCTCTGCAACATTGAAGTTTTCCATTTTATTTTACTTTATAACTCTTACCAATTGTTTCTGACTCAGTTTCCATCATAATCCAATATTGTTATTGAACTGAAGAAGTTGAACTTATAGTGAATTCATTTGTTAAATTGAACATTTCTTCATTTTGTTAGAGTTTATAAGCAATTTAATGAGCGTATTCTAACTAGCCTACCTGTAAAACTATCATATAAAAAATAAAAACAAAGCCATATTTTTTCAATCTGAGCGAAGGTATTTTGTAATTGAAAAAAATATCAAATAAAAAAGTAAGCCGACTGACTATACGTATTATGAGTATACTTTTTCCTATCGCTGGTGTTTTTTGATGTTTCAAACGATGTCTACTTTTTCATTTATATATAATAATCACGCTACATTAGTGATATGACACACTAACGAAAATCACATGCTTGTAATCATGCTACTCTATACTTTTTGTTGGACATCCGGTTTTACATGGATGCCTCGCAGAAATTGCGATTTGCGTAGGGGATGGATTGCAAAGAAGATGGCCAAAAATATCAGTAAAAAAAGGGCGTAAAAAAGAATGATTTAGTGATTTTATGAAGAGGAAGCATTATTGCACATGTTGAAGGAATAAAACAAAAAGGATTTCAGCGAAATATCCTGTGTTTGTGGAGCATGGTCATCGTTAACCGAACATGTGTTATTATTTGAATCGCCAAAAGACTGGATTTCTTGTGGAAAGAGTAGGTCGATCAAGAGACTCTCCTCCAGAACTTTGTTCACTTTGATAAGGCACAGGTTGTCGAGGATGCAATCATTTATCAAAATTCGAACATCATTTTCCCGCGCAAAGTACAAATCGTCCACACCATCCAGAATGGCAAAATGGCAGAGGGGAGGAAGATGGGTGACCTTAGGCGGATAAAACTTAAGGATGTTAATGTCCATGTGGAACTCCTGTCCATAGTCAATGCAGTAGAGAAAGACAGAGTCATTCTCACAACTCTTGATGATGCACCTGCAGTACTCACTATCACATGAGGCTGGAAATAAAACAACGCAGTGCATTCCGGCGCACAAGTCTTTGCTGTCAATCATTGCAACTGAATTAGCACTGCTTACACTACTGAATTCCGTCAGTAACTTATTCTTCACATAGGTCAACTGCTTGTTCTGAGAAAGGTCTTGAAGCCATATGTAGATGAAGAGTAACTTTTCCACAGATTTCACTTTCACGTTGACGGGAACAGAGTTAAATTCTTCTAACCTTTCAAAATTCTTTCTACCCTTCATATTGAATTGGCAAATGCTTGGCATTGACGTGACATGTAAATGCACATCTGGAGATAGGATATCGTTGTATGTGTAGGAGTGCATGATGGACTTTGAATTCGGCATAAGTTTGTGAGATGAAATCAGGGAATTGAGAACAACGTCCAAATTTTGGTCCCAACTCTGAGGATCATTCGAAGAATGAGTAAAGGAACACGATTTATTTATCTTAATAAAGTCGTACGCGTTTGAGAAGGTTGTTTGTCCGGGATAGTACTCATTTTTGTAGTAGAAGTGTAGGCTGATCACAAATGCAAAACTGCTCTCTAACTTCACAAAGCCAAACAACTTCGCATAAACTTCTTTATGATACTTCAGGATATTTTCAATGGCCTTCTTACTCAAGGAATTTGCGTCAGGTATTGACAATACTGAGGAATCAAGGAGATCAGGATTTTCTAAGAGCGGATCTGCAAGAATACATAAAAAAGAGGGAGAAAATTCTTTAAGCAAATTTGCTTCCCCTACTAAATCCCTTTTCACGATGGGCAAATCTTTAAAAGTTTCTGGAAGTTCGTGCTTGTTGGAGAACTGAACATAAATCTCAAAAAAAGAAACAAACTTGACGACATTCGCGCGCAAATACCTTATCTCTTCAATTTTGACAATGCTCAATCCTCCTGAAGACAAAAGATCGCCAAAGTAGTCGTCTGCTCCGTGCTCGGTCGTGCAATCTTCTTTCCGATCACTCGCAGAGCTCAGGACCTCTTGTCCCACTTCATTAACACTTTGTTGCAAGTCTTCTTCAAAGTGTGGTCCATGAGAATGTTCCAGCGAATTCAATACTCCACGCCTAGTACTCGAGCCCACACTTGCATTGCTAGAGGGCAGATCGCAATCCTTGGGCGTATCTTGATCTGCATTGCATTTTGTGAAGGAAGGACTTTTAATCTGAAGCAAAGAAGACCCTTCTGCTTCTAGAGGAGGAATGATGGAGTGAGTTTCTATGAACTGCGTTATCACATTGTTGTAGAGAGCGTCAATCAAGTCTTCCTTTGGAATTTGTTTTAAGAAGGAAGTATTCACTTTGAATTTTTTTTGACTTTTTGAATTCCTCAGATGCAAGCAGTGAAGGAAGCTTTCTTCCAAGTCCTTGATGGCTGGGGAAAGAGGGTTCTTTTCGTTACTGACATCATTACACTTGATAGTGTCTGTGGTAGACAAGATTTCCAGTAAGGAGAGCTGCGTTTCCAATTCACGCGAGTACAAAAATGCGGCTCTGTTCTCTTCATTTATACGCGAATGAATGAATTTAAGCACTCTTTCCTCACAAACCTTTAAGCATTCGCCGACTTGAAGGAAGTAAGTGTGGAGACTCTTGAAAATGGCGTCCTTATCCATGACAACTGCCTGCAAGCCCTTGGTTACACTCATCTTGTCGGAGTGGAGGCGTTTTTGCCATCCCTTCAAGAGAGAGCTCAGGTGAGGCAGACTGCTCGCGCTGGTCAAAGCGTGCAAGTCTTGGATTCGATGAGAGGTGTCGTGCTCCGCGTGACAAGCAGAGCAAAGGAGTGTGGAGCAATCACAGCACAAAAAGGGCTTTATGTTATGGGTCGTGGGAGAGCAGAAGTTTGGATCGCATGAGAAAAAGTGCTCAAACAGAGGATTCGGTCGATGTTTGGATAGGAATTTGGAGCTCGCGTGAACTTTCTTGAAGCAGGAGAAGCACCATAGGGCGTTACATTGGCACGAGTACACTGCGGTTTTGCTTTCGCACTCATTACAGAGTAAGTGAGGTAGGGAAGTGAGAGACATTCAGATCATCGGCTTTACTAAATTAAAATACAGTTATCCCTCGTTATTCACGGTTTTGATTATTCGCGGTTTTTTATACCATAAAAATTATATAATGTTTTTTAAAATTGAATTCTATTATAAAAATTTCTATTTTTTTTACTTATTTAAGAAATATACTCTATAAAGTTTTTTTTTAAATTACCACCATATGTTTTTTATAAACATTTATGATTTTTAAAAATAACATTGTTTTAAATTGCTTATATATTCTATTAAAATTTATTTTGAAATTTTTTAGTGTTTTTAAGTTACAGTTAAATATGTCATCTAAGGATAATAAATTGATTAAAAAAATTACAAAAAGAAACAAAAAAGTAATGAATCTTAAAGGAAAAATAATAATTTTGGATAAGCTTAGAAGTGGAACGAGTTACGCTGCTCGTGGTCGTGAATTCAATGTAAATGAATCGGTCTTATGACATTTCATCACACGACACTTCATCACACGACATTTCATCATAACGACACTTCATCACACGACATTTCATCATAACGACACTTCATCACACGACATTTCATCATATGCATGGGTTGTTTGTTGTAAAGGATTAAAAGTTTATTATACAATATTAATCCATATAGGAAGTATTAGAGCATATACTAATACTTTTTTACCTGGGTATGATGGGCTTTACCTGGGTATGATGTAGGTAATCTTCTTAAATTTTTATGCCCCTTCTGTTCACCAACACTTCCTTGTTAGTTTATTTCTTTTTGAAAATAACTTTACATTTATTTTCTTTTTCCTTTCTGTTTATTCTCTGTTGCTTAAATCATAAAGTTTTTGCATTTGAAAAATAATTATAATGGAAAACAATACAATTGAATATTTCTGTAATTTTGGAACAACTTATAAAGGAAAAGAAACCGTGATATTCAAAAATTGCGAATATTATAAACATCGAGAAAACAAAGATACCTATATTCGTTGGCGATGTGCAGAGTTTAAGTATTCCCATTATTTGGACAGAGAAAAAATCAGCGCGAAATTAGCCGTAAATAAAATGAAAATTGTAATGAAAGAAGTTGGAGCAGCTCCTATGATTGTTGCTGGCGAATTTTCCCAAAATGTATCTACTTCATCTATGATGCGAATACCAAAGAAACCAAGTCTGATCCGAACGTTACAACGATCTAAAAAAAGGTTCACTTCGTCATCAGTTTTGCCAACCTCAACGAATTTTGAAACTACAGGCAAGTTTCGCAAAATGTTGTTGTATGATTCGGGCGTTGACGACACAGAAAGATTTCTTATATTTGGGCATAGTGAAGTTGTATCTTGTTTGTCTCGTGCCAAAGTTTGGATTGCTGATGGAACATTCAGGGTTGTACCTTCCTTATTTTATCAATTATACACTCTTCATTTTCAATTTGGAGAAGGGCGCAATCCAGCTGGAATGTATGCTCTTTTAAAGAACAAAAGTAGAAATACTTATAGAAGGTTGATGAACGCAATAAAAGAAATTGTTCCTGGTGCAAATCCTGAACAAATTCTCCTAGATTTTGAAATGGCGGTAATGACGGAATTTCAGTATGCTTTTCCGAACAGTGAAATTAAAGGTTGTTTTTTTCATCTTTCGCAGAGTGTGTATAAAAAAGCCCTAGCATTGGGAATGAAATCAGAAATGGAAAGTGATACTGAACTAAGCACACTGGTCCTTTGTTTACCTGCACTTTCTTTAGTACCAACAAATTTGGTTGAAAATGCTTTTGATACTTTAGTAGAGCATATGCCGAAAAATGAAAAAATTAATCAACTTGTAACATACTTCGAAAACACATATATTAAAGGCAGATATAGAAGAAATGGAATAGCAAGAAATCCACTTTTTCCTATTGCAAAATGGAATCATTTCCAAAATTGTGTGGAAGGAGTCGCTCGAACTACAAATGCCGTAGAGGGCTGGCATTACTCTTTGCAATTTTTGTTTCAGTGCAGCCACCCAACAATTTGGAATTTCCTAAATGGTATTTGCAAGGGCATCGCGTTTCAACGTTCAAACTTAATGCAAGGAATTACTGGTGTTACTCTACCGGCCAATAAGAAATATTTGTCGATCAAAGAGAAGATCAAATGCCTAACTAGTCAATTTGGACAATCTGATATCATATCATACCTTAGAGCTGTTCAATATTCTGCCTGTAAGTAGTTTGTTTTCAACAATAAAATGTTTTATTTTTTGTTATTTCTTTTCTTATTGTTTTTTGAGGTAAATAAAATGATGATACTCTCATTCTTGAAATTTCATGTTTAAATAATAAAAGAGAATAAAAAAAGAGTTACATACATAAACTATAAATAGGCAAGCACTCCAGCGGTTGGTCACTTTTTGCTTTTCTCTTCCTCGCGTGAACATCTCTCTCTCAACTAACCTTCAACACGCCTCGTCTACGAACCTCAAGGCAGGACCAAATGACGCAATCTGATACGGAATCTACGCCGGCTACCCAGGAAACTCCTGCCACTCCGGCCAGAAAGACCTGGATCGAACATACCCTGGATGAAAATCGGTTCTTCATGCAGGAGATGTCTGCCGTGCTCAAGGATCTGTCATCAGAACTACGAGGGTTACGAGCCAATACATCTCCACAAGCTTCTCCCATTCCTACAGCCCCCTTGGACATCTCAATCAAGGAAGAAATTATGGGAGAAAACTGTGGCCAAGAAGTGTCTCCAGAGCTCGCGAAAGGCCGAATTACGGCTTTTGTAGATGCATTGCCTGCAACAGCTAGAAATGCCAAAGACAATGTTATTGTAAATTTATTCAAGATCATTGCAAATTACGTTGATGTAATGCACCCAAAAGACGTAAGACAAGTAAATTTGCTGGCAACTACGGCATGTGTTGCCGCCCAGAGCAACTGGGAAGCAGCGACAAGACAGATGTCGGTCAGTGCCTTTTCAGGACTGAACATTCCGTCGCCTGCCCCGCAAACACAGCCAGCTCGCCGTGCGCCGCCCTTTCCAAGAAAGGCGCAAGCTCCGGCGCGCCAGACAACGAAGCCGAAGAAGTGAAGCATTTCAGCGGGCTCTTGATGAAGTAAGCAAGAGCCCGACTGAAAAACCCACAGAGGACGAAAGTCTCTGTGGGTTCACCGATGCACTACTGGACAGTGCAATCGACGAATATCTAACTAATGCCACAGACGAGCTGAGCCAAGCTGCTCCCGTCATGCAAACAAAATTCCTCGATGATTTGCCCCCATTAGAGGTTCAAGATGTGGCTTCTCCTACACCAGGAGAGTTAGAAGAGGCAATGATACCGACAGATCTGGTGGAAGATCTCACCAGAGACTTCACCTTCCCAACTCTTACTGATATGGGCGAAGTGTTAGGAGAACAATCTCCAGTCCAGGTCCCTACGGATGCTTTCCATGAAGTGCTTACCTCAGTCTTCGGACCAGAGTTCGAAGCCATCCTCGATGGAGAACCTGAAAAGCACGACGATACCAATAGTATGGAATCACAAGATCTCGAAAGCCCCGAAAGAATACAAGAGTTCTTTAACAAGATTCGGGAGCACCCGAATATCAATCAAAAGACAGTAAAGTTAATTACCTCCTTCGAATACAACGCAAACAGGAAAAAATTCTCCCCAAAGGTTTGGAGAGAAATCTTCACTACACTCCTATCTGACGTCTGTGATGGACCATCAGATGAGGTAAACATTGACAATATAGATGATCCATCCCCACATGGTTGCTGTCTCATAAACAAAAACAACCAAAGATCAGTCAATAACGAAATATGCTGGGAAAATCGCTCTTTCTCGGCACATTCCTCTGTATGGGAAGCGCCTCATGATTTAAAGAATGCAAAGGCAAGAAAGATCCTAACCCAAGGGTTCAAACCCAAAATTGTCTGTAATGCCAAAGCAGGTTCTTTCAATTCCTACTACAAATCGCCTATATCCCAAAGAAATGTCATAAGCAACCTTGTGGTTCCTGAACTCCTAAAGTACAGCATAATCGAAGAAATTACTGAACCAAAGATTTCCTCTCCAGTATTCCTAATACCTAAGAAGGACAACGAAATCAGGTTTATATAAAATTTTGCCTTCTCTAAACAACTTTTCGACAAACATCCTATTAAACTAATCTCCGTCATGTTGCTGAAATACCTATGTCATGGATACCAGTACGCTACAAAGTTTGATATAAAAACGCCTTTTATGGCGTTAAAATAAACAAATACTACAGAAAGTTCTTCTCGTTCAGGTGTGGAAGTCATGCTTATGCGTTTGAAAGACTTCCAATGGGGGCCAATTTTAGCCCGGGGTCCTTCAATTCGTATTAGGCACACTCATCAATACCTTCTTAAACCGCTTCAAAAGCTTACAAGTAAAAATCCTCTACTACATTGACGACATTTTGATCATCACAAAGAGTGAAAAAGTAATGTGGAAAATCACTGAAGCATTCCAAAGGTTTTGCTGTGAATGCAGCATCACCCTGAATTCAAGAAAGTCAATTGTCACTCCTCAGCAACAAATCACTTTCCTAGGTATCAACATCAACTTCCAAGATCAAGAATTTTGTATCAACAATCCTACAAAAAGTCTCATCTTGGAAGCGATCTGCAAGTTAGCACTGCTAATGATTGAAAACAACCCGCCGACAAAAGTTATACAAAGATTGCTGGGATACGTAACATACTACGTTGGCACCGTCAAGGGAAGACCAAAGATCACCAAGATGCTGTACGATACGCTAACAAGAAGAAGAATCGATTGGAGAACCCTTGAATACATCATCAACGACATTAGTAAGCCCTGGAAGTTCGTCAACAAAGTAACTCATACAGAAGAAATCGTATACTGCGACGCAACGCCCAAGCAACTAGGAATATGGACTCCCAAAGGCTCCTTCTACGTAATTCTAAAGAAACCCCTCAACATCCAAGTTACTGAATTCCTAGCAATCATCCTCGCATCCACGGTAACAAGAGCTACCATATTATCTGACAACACAGCTGCTATTTACGCAATCAGAGGATATGGTAGCAACAACCTAATCATCCACAAACTCATTCAGCTCTTAACCCAGAAGAATGACGATCTTGTGGAATTCCTCAAGCAAAGCGTAAAGTTCGTTTCATCAGATGAAAACTTAGCAGACTTGGCCAGCCGCTGGACAGAAAGAAATACATAAACTATAAATAGGCAAGCACTCCAGCGGTTGGTCACTTTTTGCTTTTCTCTTCCTCGCGTGAACATCTCTCTCTCAACTCCCAGCCCTACCCACCCTGGATTATATTTTTTGTGTGTTTTTTACGCTATTTGTGTGTCTTTTTATTGTTATTAATAAATAAAGTTGAAAAAATAATAATAAAAAGCACAGCCAAAAGGCTGTGGGACAAAAAAAAAGAAATAAAAGAGAAAGAGTTCATGTGTTTTTCATCATTTTTCATTACTGGAGTAAGGTTTTTTAGGGATCTACCGATTCCAAATATTACAAACAACTTCAGTTTTGTCAAAGCATTTGAGAAAACTAAATTAACATTTTGTTTATTAAAAAACCAATTAGATAACATTTTGTTTATTTAATATAAATTTTAGAGAAAAATATTGTTTTAGATTCAAATAAATAAATATTAATATTTTTTAAGTTAATACAAAAATAGAATTTTTATTTTTAATGAAAAATACTGTTAGTTTTTTTTCTTATAAAATTCACAATTTTATGTCATGAAATGGAGTTGTATGTGATGAAATGTCGCGTGATGAAGTATCGTGTGATGAAATGTCGTGTGATGAAATGCCGTAGCACCAATGAATCTACGATTAGGTCAATCAAAAAAAGTGAAAACCTGATCAGAAATGCGGTTGCTACATGCCATCCATCAACTGCAAAAGTGTCTCAACATGTTAGAGACCGTTCCCTTGTTAAAATGGAAAAAGCATTAAATCTTTGGATTGAAGATTTAAATAGAAAATCCATTCCTATCACAAGCGAAACAATAAGAGAAAAGGCAACGTCTCTTTATGAATATTTCAATGAAAACTCTTCAAATTCTTTTTTTAAAGGCAGTAAAGGGTGGTTCGAAAATTTAAAAAAAAAGGTATTCAATCCATAATCTCAAGTTTACAGGTGAAACTGCTTCTGCTGATTTTACTGCCGCAAAAAAGTATATAGAAGTTTTTAAAAATATTATAGAAGAAAAAAATTATTCACCTGAACAAGTATTTAACGCTGACGAAACAAGTTTTTTTGGAAGAAAATGCCTAGTAGAACATATTTATCTAAACAAGAAAAGCAAGCTCCAGGTTTTAAAATGTCAAAAGATAGAATTTCTATGCCTTTATGTGCTAACGCAACTGGCCATATGATTAAATCATTGTTTATATACAAATCAAAAAGACCACGTTGTTTCAAAGGAAAAGATATGAATGCATTGCCATTGTTTTATCGTCACAACAGAAAAGCATGGATGACAACTATACTTATGACAGACTGGTTTCACAATTGTTTTATTCCTGAAGTAGAAAAATATTTGAAAGAAAAAGGGCTGGAGTTTAAAGTTTTGTTGCTTCTTGATAATTGTCCTGCTCATCCGGAGTCTTTAAAGTTTGCAAATGATAAAATCCAAGTTGAATTTCTTCATCCAAACACTACTTCGTTAATCCAACCTATAGACCAAAATGTAATTGCAATCCTTAAAGCTAAATATGTTTAAAAAAAATTTACAATTATGTTAAAGAGCATTGAGAATGGCGAAGATCTTTATTTATGGTGGAAAAACTATAACTTAGCAAATTGTTTAAAAGTTCTTAAAGAAAGCCTTAACGAACTAACTGAAAAAAGCATCAAATCTTCTTGGAAAAAGCTTTGGCCTGAAGTTATAAACTTTACTGAGATTACAGAACTAGATGATGTTATTTCTGAAATTGAAGCTCTAGCTAAACTTGTTGACGACGAAGGATTTGACAATATTCAAATGAATTTTTAAAAGAAAATTTAGAAGAATTGAACAATGATGACATAATAAACATAGAAATAGAAGAAAATAATGAGACAGAAGAAGAAACGGCCTCAGAAGTATGGACTTTGGAGAAACTTGGTGAAATACAAAGAGTTTGGAAAGAGCTTGAGTCACTTATTTTGAAATATGACCCTTCTTTAGAAAGGGCTTTTTTTGCCGAAGCTAAATTTGAGGAAGGAATTTCTCCTTATTTAGAAATGATAAAGGAGTTAAAAAAGAACACCCTTAGCTTCCAATCACAATGTTTTTGAAAAAAAATATTTAAATTTCTTAGTTATTTTGTTTTAAAATTTTAATAAAATGTCTTCAATTAATTTATATTTAATGACATAAGAACATTAAAGTCATAATATAAATAAAGAATAAATATTAAAAGTTAAAAACATAATAAAACTTTGATTTGGAAAATGTCTAGTGAAATTAAAGGTTTATGAAAGTTATTAAGATGATCAAAAAAGAGTATTCACGGTTTTAGCTATTCGCGGGAACTTTAGGAACGAAACCCCCGCGAATAACGAGGGACTACTGTATATTCATATTGTAAACATAACTTTATTCCAATGTACTTAATTAATTAAGAATATAAACCACATGAGCTCATTTATTTTTTGACAAAATCTCCACAGATAAATTTTATTTATTCATTTTGAAAAGTAAGATCGGCAAAATTGAATCTTATTTAAAGTGTCGTAATAAAAAACTCATAAAGTAGAATAGGAATTAGTTTTAAAGGAACATGCTGATATTGATGACTCCATACAAACTAGTGCATCGTATATGCGTAAAAAACAGGAACATAGGCAATTTGATGCCTTCTTTGTCAAAAGTTGTATATGTCAGAAGGTGTTTGATAGAACAAAGCTCGATTTGCAATACCTCAGTCCCGATTTATTTTATTTTTAGGAGTTTAAAAACTTATTTAAATAACATTTGATTTATTTTGTTCATTGTTGCCTTTACTTTTAATCAAACATAATTGAGAAGTTCAATGTTTCAAATTAAGAATCAGCATAGGAATCGTGCAAAACTTTGCTATAGTTCCACTCCTACCTCAAATTATAACAGATTAACTGTATGGTGCTACAGATGAAACATTTTAATGAAACAAAATCTAACTTCAAAATGGTGTAATACGCTAAAAACTAACGGTCAATCAATCGTAAGATCTCTATTTTATATGGCTGTAGATGAATATAATCACAGCAAGACTCCAAGTGTGATCCAGTAGGGTGTTTTCATCGGAAGGGCACAATTGCACCGCTTCTATCGAACTGTGAGGAAAGCAGGGTTAATACGGGATCGAACTGAAAACCTTGGGTAATCAAATCCATCATCTAACCAACCCTACTAACGGCCCAGTTTATTAGGCAGATGTTACATATTATAGCATCCATTCATAAAAAATATTAAGAGACAAGAGAATGCTTAGGATTTTCTATAAAAATAGCACTGTTGATTCTAAGCAACAAGATAAAAAGTTTGTCTTGGTTAGTTTTAATAGAAGATAACCAAAATTTTGATTGATCAAAAATATTCCTTCAAATTTTACATAAAATATATGTTATACTAAATCGGCCACACTGGTTTCATTTCTGGACTCTTTTTTCATTTAGGATGTGAAAATACCTATAAGTGTTAATGAAACTTGCGGTTTATTTCTAAAAATTGTCTACAAAAACATTCATTCAAATTTTACAATTAAATGTTTTTATACCAAATCAACCATGCTAGTTTCATTTATGGACTCAGTTTTTGCAGTTTGAATTTGAAAATACATATAAGTATCAATGTAATTTGCGGTTAGTTCTAAAATTTGTTTCGAAAAATCAGCATTATTTTATAAAAAATCAATATAGTTAAAAAATGAAAACAGAAAAATATATAATTTCCCTTGAAAATGGAACTAATGTTTGAAAAAATACGTATCAGAAGACTTTTTGATAGTAACTCAATTGAATAATAAATTGTTTTGATCAAAAATATAAAAACACTAGCAAATGGTTAAAATGACCTATTGCTATTTTATACATATCATGAACTAGCTGTTCCACGGGTTAAAGAAAATTTAGAAATTGGTTGAGCACTTGGGAACTAAAAATAAAGGAAAAAATTTGGAAGTTATTCACTCCACAAATAATTTTCAATTTTATATCATAAAAGATTCTATAGCTTTATGAGTAGATACTCTCATATAAAAATTAGTATAGATGAAAACTCGAACTAAATGTAGTTTCATTACGGTCTTTTTAAGCATCGTTGTAGTTAAATTTGGAACGAGTATGACAAGTGTTGAAAAAAATCGTGTTTTAAATATAAATTTAATAGAAAAACTAGGCAGGCGATTAGTTTTGAGAATTTTGATAGTCAAAAGTAAAATTTATGATTATGGCAGAAAATCATTTCAAAATAAAATTCATCTGGAAAAACCCCCATTATAATTCGAATGAAACTTATTAAGTTATGGCAAAATAAATAAAAATAATTATTTATTAAAAAGTATATTATTTAAGGTTATTAAATCCTTTTTAGTTGTTCAGCCTAATGTTTAGAAAATCAGTGAGTTAATACTTCTTCGTAAAACAAATAAAGATTCTAACTTCATTCAGCGCCCAATCACCCTCTTATCTATCCTAAGCAAACTTTTCGAAAAAAACATTTGCAAACGACTAGTACATTATATTACATCATGTAACCTAATCCATCACACTAAATTTGCATATCTTCTTTCCTATTCACTTTCTATTTCTTCTTTGTTTTTACTTCGACTGAAATTTGAAATCCTCGAATAAATTATAACATAAAATGTTTCAACCTAATAACTAAAAAAAGACGGGGAAATAGTGGAGATTTTAGCGTGTATATAAAAAGCATATTTAATCCTCAAAATGTATACCTTCAAAGTATTGTTGTAAGCACATTTGATTATATATTATAAAACATTTATTCTTCTGTTATATAGAAATTTTGGATTGTATATCACTGGTATTTAAAGGGCGCGTAACCGGCGTACACCCCTCCCCCCCTAAAAATGCATTGCCAATTGCTTGAAATTTTTCTTAATCTAATTCTTTTTGTAAAATTCAAATATTATGATGATTTCTGCAACTCATTTTTTAGATTCAATCTTTCTCTAAAGCGAGAAGCCCTAAAAAGTTTTTTATGTTTCAATCGTAGTTAAGTGTGACACTTATTACTTTTATATTATCCCATTTTTTTATAAATTTATTATTTAAACACATCAAGTTTTATCAAATCAATTCACTTCGCAGTTCAATGAATGAGGATAGTTTTAATGCTCTCATTCTTTTAAAAATTTTGATAAAGCTTATATGCTTAAAATTTGAGTTCTAGTTTAGTAAAATGCGCCCACTCCTAATGTCAATTTCTAGACCGCCCCGGTATATACCTTCTAACCCTAAACTAAATATTTTTTGAAGAGTTCGAGATTTTAATTAAAAAATTAATGATACTAATTATACAATATTCATTATAGGTGGTTTTAATATCAATTTAAGTATGGATGATGATCATAATGAAAACAGGAACAAGTTTATTCTTATTTTATTCAAAGTCAATTTTCACTTCAAGATTCTAGGAATGACCAGAATAATTGAATCTAGTTGTAGAATTATAGATAATATTTTTACATACTTTTTTTTAGTTCTTATTTAGCAGCCAATTTTATAGTTTATATTTTTCAATATTACTGTTTTGGCTTTTAATCATGTTTTTTTTCTAATTCTTCACTTTGTCACTGTTTGACTGAAATTACGCATTTTTAATGATAAAAATATATCCAAGTTCTACCTTTGATTGTTATCTGAAAGTTGGTACATCAATCTTTCGTAATAATTATTTCGATATACATATGTTGTGTATAATTGATGAATGCTTTCCTCTTTTTTATAAAACTAGTATGGGTTTTAAGGATAAGGATAAGTGGTTCAATTCAGAGTTTAGAATAAAAAAAAAATATATAAAATGTATAAACACTTTTTGAAAAATCTTGGATCCGTACACTAAAGCTGTATAATAAAATTGTCTAACAAACAAGAGAGAATTTTAATAATTTAAAATTCTCTGTAATGAAAATAATATTAAAGTCACTTGGAGACTAATTAATAGAACTTAGGTAATTTGGTTACTGAAAACATCAAAGTTGAAAGTAATGAGGTTAACTCCCATTTTGCAAGTGTTTCCGAAAAAAACATTTTATGTGAAAATGTTACAGAGAATGAAATTTTACTTGTTGGTAGTTTGTTAATCACAGAGTTTTTAGTCAATTATACTCTAAAGTCTATAACGAAATTTATGAAATTTGTTTTATTATAAGCATAAGATAACATAAATGATAAAATTTTGCTTCAAAAGTTACATTGCTATGGATTAAGATGAAATTTCTTAATTTACTTAGAAGCTTTTATCTGATAGAAAACAGTGTTAAATGGTTAATGTGCATCCTTCTGATCTTATTTTCTTAAGTTCATGTATGCCACAAAATTTTATTTTAAGATTTTTATTTTTTACTTTATAAAAAAATGAGGTTTTGATTTGAATAGTGATAATTTTGATATGTTTATATATGCTATATCTTTGAATATAATACCATTAATGACTTTCTATGTAAGTTTCATCAATTGCAATTAGAAAATTATCTTGATATAAGTGTGTCTAAATGTCATTATATTTATTTTACAAGGAAAGAAAAACGACATCGCCTTCTACTTATATAAACTTAAAAATTTGAACTTTTACAAGCATCTGGTGGTTATAGTTGATAAATTTGAGAAAATCAAATATTTATTCTTTTCAAATATATCGTTGTCTCTAGTTTCCTATATGTATGATTTGATAAAAATGATTAGAGAGACTAAATTTATATTTCTATTCTAAAAGTAACGGGAGGAATAAATATTTTTTGATTTTTAAAGAATATTTTTCGATTCTTTGATTACAGGATTTTATATTGATTATTATTTGACAAATATATTATTTAATTTCGTGCAAATTGCAAAAATATAGGTAATAACTTTTGTAGCATCGTATGAGGTATATCAAATCTTACATCTAGCAAAATATGAAATGAAAGTTTCATATTTTTTGATTTTATAGAGAATATTTTTCAATTTTTTGATTGCAGAATTTTATTTGATTATTTGACAGATATATTAAATAATATCATGAAAAAATAGCAAAAATATACGTATTAACTTATGTAACATCGTCTCCCTGATGAGGTATAACAAATCTTACATCTAGCAAAATATGAACTGTCAGGTTGGAGATAAACCATCGCAGTATACAGGTTGGAGATGAATCATCGTAGTATACAGGTTGGAGATGACACTCAAGTTTTCTACCAGCGTTCAACCGTACAGGTTATGAGAATACACAGAAGAGTTTCCTAAAACTCTTCATACTGAAAAAAACATTTCTTCAAAT
This sequence comes from Nectonema munidae, assembly GCA_030549495.1. Lineage (NCBI taxonomy): Eukaryota > Metazoa > Nematomorpha > Nectonematoida > Nectonematidae > Nectonema > Nectonema munidae. The sequence goes on from JAUIRK010000678.1 coordinate 43,626, forward strand.
ATATTATTAATATTTTAAAGAATCTTGCATTATAGAAATGCTGTGTTTGTGTGTATGTATGTGAGTTTAAGTAGGTCTGGCAACACAAATATATATAAAAAAAATTTTAACAAAAATATTTATGGTAAAATAAAAATAATATTGTACTCAGAATGATAAGAAAAATCTAAAAATTTATAATACTTTTTTTATTTGTTTAATATATGTGAAGTCATGATTTTGAGACCTTTTGAAAGGCCTAAAAAATCGAAAATTAAAAAAAATTAAAATTTAAAAACCTATTCTTATAGGGTTTGGTAAACTGATTCCAAATATGTAATTTGTTTAAAATGAATCGATATATTTTTGAGGTCAACGTGGAAATTTTGTAATTTTATCAATTTCAGGGTCAAAAAAAGTATTTTAAAAAATTCAAACTTAAAATATAATCAGTATAATTTTGTGGACCCCATATATTTTTTTTAAAAAATTTACAAAAAAAATAATTTTTCAACGTATTATATTTAAATATTAGGTATATTTTATGAATATACAAAAAAAATACAAAAAAATGTAATTATTCATTTTACACCCTAAAATATAGTGAAAAATATCATAATTGTCCATATTGTTCCAAGGCTTATAAAAAAATTTTAGAAATTTTTTCAAAAAGAAACGAAATCGAAAATGAGGGTAAAAGGATGCTCTTTAAGATAGGCATGGCTTTCAAAATTAAAATTTGTAAATTTTAACACAAATTTTTTTTAAAAATAGTTAAATTGAAAAATATATATAAAACATTTTGAAATTTTTTTCAGAAAATATTTTATTTATAAGTGTACTATAATATAATACAATGGAAAAATTAAATAAATTAATTTAACTTCTCGTGTAAAAAAAATTTTGAGTGAAATTTTTAGTTCAAGTACGGGTCTATGAAATTAATTTGAAGTCATTCACCTACACCACATGAAAGTACTAGCGAAATAAAGTAGATTAATATTTTATACCCTGAAAAAATCTTACTATGTAATAGAAACCATCGTAGTATACAGATTGGAGATTAAGTTGCATACAAGCGTTCAATCGTACAGGTTATGAGAATCATAATAAAGAACAATTTTCAAACACTTCATACAGTAAAATGTTTCTTCAATATTTGTGGGGAGTGCGCGTGAGAACCGAAAATTAAAATTATTTTTTTAAAATCTACAAATAAATTTAGGTTTTTGTAGCAGCTTTTTTCTTTTTCTCTTCTCATTTTTTTTCAGTGAACTTATCAAAGCGAAATCCAAAATCTTTATTTTTTGAGGAATCAAATTGTAAATTAAACCCGCACTTAAAATTTTGGAGAATAATTCAAAAGCTATAAGTAATATAAAACCGAAGGTTAATTTATAAAAAGCAGAAAACTAAAATTATTTTATAAAAATCTACAAATAAATTTGGGTTCTGATAGTAAAGTGGTTTTATAATTGTGTTGGAAATTGTTACAGATTAAAGGTTAAAATTTGTCAAAATTTAACAAACTTTAGTTTAAAATTGCCAAATATAAAAAATATGCATCCCTCATCTTCTAAGGTAATGAAGCCCCTGGAATATAAAAACAGAAAAATGGTATTTCTCAAGTACTTATGATATAAGTAATGTATTCTGAAAGCCCATAAAAATGCTTTAATTTGGTATATCACATGATGCATTTTGTTGAGAAATGTAAAAGTTATAAGCGTTTTAATATTTGACTAAAATTTAAGCTAGAAACACTACAAATTAATTTATTAAAAAACGGAAAACTAAAACTATTTTATAAAAATCTACAAATAAATTTAGGTTCTGATAGTAGAGTGGTTTTATAATTGTCTTGGAAATGGTTACAAATTAAAGGTGAAAATTTGTCAAAATTTAACAAGCTTTAGTTTAAAATTGCCAAATAATAAAAATATGAATCACTCATTTGCTAATCACGAATAAAACTGTTAAAATACAAAATTATATAAAAATTCAAATTTTATTTATAATTTTAATGATAATGAAGCCCATGGAATATAAAAACAGTAAAATGGTATTTCTCAAGTACCTATAATCAGGGGCGCACATCCTCAAAATTATTGGAGGGGGGGGCGAAATTTTTTTGTTGCAATTTTCAAAATTAGTGGTCTGGAAATACCACGGGAGAACAAATATTCAAGCAATCCTTTAAAATAGAGTGTATTCAGCGAATACCTAAAGTCCTAAATTTATAAGACTACTTTATTTTATTTTACAAAATTGGTGAATTTAAATGCTATACTTCCAGCGAAAATATTTTAATTAAATTTGCATATCGAATATGGTGCGCAGAATTAAAAAATGCCCCGAATTAAAAAGTAGGAAAAAATGCCTCTGAAAAAAAATGGCCAAACACTAAAAAATTCAAAAAATTATTAATAAAATTAAAAAAAAATTTTTTAAAAGATATGTCAAATAAAGGTTTTTTGTAAAAAAACAACAAAAAGTTAACTTTTCATCTAAAACATTTAAAATTTAATTAAAGTAAACTAAAAAACTAAGCATACGACAATTTTTTAAATACAAAAAAAATCATTTATAAAACAGCAAATATTTTTGGACTTTGTGTATCAGAACACTTTCTAAATATAATTAGTGTTTTAACTGATTTTAAGAACACATTCCCACAAATCTGCACCTTTGCTATTGTTTTCAAGAACTTTATAAAGAAAAAACCCTATATATTAAGAAATTTTAGAAATTTAGCTTTTCAAAACGGTACCAAATAAAAATATTTATATAATTAAAAAAAATCCTGAAAATCAAAAATTAGGTGGCATTTTTACCTACAACCATATGGAATATACACTAGTTAAAAAAATTCAAAATTGTTAAGGGGTGGAATAGGCTTTTCATTTGAAAATGGAAGTAGTCTACCAGAGACATTACAGGAATTGAGGAAAGGATATTTGATTCATAGAGAAAACAAATAACTGAAGGTTGGATGAATAGTTTTATGCAAAGAGTCTACTAGACACCCTGCAATGTTTATATGAAAAAATGTGATTGATTCAGGGGCAAGGGTATAAAATGAAGTTATAATTGTGCAAACAAAAAATTAAGATCGCATTATTTCATTTTACTCAGCATCATTCAAAAATAGTTTAAAAGCTAAATTGATACAAGCTACAAAAAGTAAAATAACTTTTAACATTTTGCAATGATTTGCCTTTTATAATAACTTTTAAGGAAAAAAAGGCTATCAGAAAAAGTTATAGTGCTTCAACAAAAACTAAAAATTTTTAGAGCATAACTTAAGTTTCTTGAAAACTAATTTGACGTACCCCCCCCCCCCCCCCCCCTACAGCTTACTCTATGGGTGACATGGCAGGTTGGTTGAGATGGACTCATCACGGAAGCCTCTGGATTCGATTCCTCATCGATGCTTCGAATTTGAACGAATTTCGAATTTGTTCATAGTTTGACATAAGCGGTACATCAGTGCCTTGTCAATGAAAATACACTCGCTGCACCTTAATAACTTAAAATTGAAAAATTTGCTACATAATTAACATAAGAGAGAAAGGAAACAAAATAAACTAATAAAGCAATTTTCACTATTTTAAAATGGGTCCGTCTGTTCTCAGAATAATTTCAAAATAATAGGAGACATAAAGAATTAGAGTTTATTTAATATTTTAAAGTTTTTATAAGCAGCAAAAGCCAACATTTAAGTAACTATATAAGTAGCCCTTATAATTAAAAAATTATTTAAACTAACGGTCGACAGACATTTCGCCCCATAGACAATTTGCCCCCTGGACAAATTGTATCATAGCCTATTTGTTTCATTCATCTTTGCTTATATGTGTAAAATAATTAAAAAATTTTATATTCTTGCTTATTTTATCTCTATTAAATTATTTTAAATTAATAATTTTATCTTTTAATTTTTTAGAATTGTCCATAAGACAAAATGCCTTATGAAAATAACTGGGCGAATTGTCCATGAAACAAAATGTCTTATGAAAATAATCGGACGAATTGTCCATGGGACGAACTGTCTTATGAAAATAATGGGGCGAAATGTCCGAGGACCAAATTAACATAAATCAAAGTATACGAGAAAAGAAAATCATGGCGTTTTTTTTTAATATTTCTGTCTACAAATAAAATTCTGACAGCTGTCACAAATAGATTAAGTATATTTTTAACAACTTAAACATTTTATTTTGATATTATATTTTTACTATTATAATCAACAAATTTTCTTTAAAAAAGTGATTTGATTATGTACAGTGTTACTTATAAAATTTAACAATCGAACATTATAAAAAATATCTCTGCTCAAATATTAAGCAAATAGAGTATTCTTGCTTTTAAGCCGAATAGCTAGTCAAAATAATAAAAAAAATAAATTAAAGTTTTCAAATGATACAAAATGTAACAAAGGTAGTGATAAAGATTAAATGACCTTTTTTGAAAAAAAATCTTAGCGCGAGTCTTACAATATTTATTGATATAAAATTGCAACGATTGAAAACTATTTTAATTTAACTCTAAATGCAAATTAGATAGAAGCAGTGGTGTAACCAGAAAAAAAGTTGATAGGCGGAGGGCACAATTTAAAAACAAAAAACGTGAGCAACATTTTATATAATTTCTTGATCCTTTCATTGTAGAAATTTTCACAAACTGATATTACATAAGATGCATGGCGGCACCATGCGGTACATAGGAGAGTGGGCACGGCCCCTCATGCCCAGCCTAGCTACGTCACTGGAGAGAAGAGAGCTGAATGAGATAGGAGAGCTTAATAAGAGAAGAGAGCTTGAATGAAAGAAGAGAGCTTGAGTGAATGAATGAGTTTTAGCAGAGAAAGCGGAAGAGAAAAACAGAGGAGACAGAAAGAGAAATAGAATCATTGTGACAGAAGATGAGAAAATCTAGTGGATCATCAACATGTGTTTGATCTGTGACCTGTGTGCATATTGAAGCAATGGATTATTATTATATAGCTCTCACATATCGTCTGTAAAATATGTTTGATAAGAATTTAAGAGCAGCTTTGCATGATGTTTGATTGATTCGAAAGTCTGCATTTCTTCTATGCGATCATACATGTTTTATAAACAAGCAGCAACACTTACTTATAGAAAATTATTGGGTGGGCGAAGGTCATTTTCGTCCCCCCCCCCCCCCTCTGAAAACACATTGGGCCCACAAAATGTGGTTGAAAACACATTTTCCCCCCCCCCCCCCTCGCCCCTCCCGGATGTGCGTCCCTGGCTATAATATAAGTAATGTATTCTGAAAGCCAATAAAAAATGCTTTAATTTGGTATATTGCATAATTCATTTTGTTGAGAAATGCAAAAGTTATAAGCGTTTTAATATTTGACTAAAATTTAAGCTAGGAACAATATTAATAAACTAAGCGTACACTAGCCCGATAAAATAAACCACACACGCGTGATAAAGATGTGATGGAGCGTATGCGAGATAAGAATTCACTGCGCTCACAAACGCGTAATGCAACATGTGTTAATCTTTCTTCGCATAGTTATGCGCTAAAATCAATAACAAGCGTGATAGAAGTGGAATGTTATTTATTTTTCGCACACTGCCGGCTAAATATAACGAATGCCCTTCGTTAAAAATCAGAAAAGTGTATCTAAACTAAATAAAAATTGTTTTGAAATAAAAGTAAGCTACGATTATCGAACCAAACTCGTACATTCGATCGACATTTTTCACCTCAAAAATAATTTATTAAATATTGAAAAAATAGTATATAAACTCATCACGTTAATTATTATTGGTATTTTTGGAACTAGATAAAACTTTACTGACCTCACATAAAAGCAGATTTTGGAAAAAGAAAAAAATATTTTTTTGTAAAACCTAGCCTATGTTGCCCACAAGCAGTATAGCTTTCCAATGGCACCATTTTCAATCAAATTTTTTTTTAAAATATTCACATTTTGCTTGTCAATTAAAGTGGTCCCTTTTTTTACTAAAATTTAGACCAAATTTTTCAAAGTAAAGTCCAGTTATCAAAAAAAAATTAAAACTTTTGCAAAAATAAATTATTCTAGCTTAGAAGAAGAAGAAGAAGAAATTTATTAACATAAAATAATAGAAAAAAAATTTTTTTTTTTTAAAAATAATTTTTTTTAAAAAAAAAAAATTTTTTTTAAAATAAATATATTTTTTTTTTTTTTTTTTTGGGGGGGGGTAGGGGTTGGGGGGGAAAGAAAAAAAGGGGGGGGGGGGGTAAAAATTATTTAACAAAAAAATATTCTAGCTTATGTAGCAAACGATAAGCTTTCAAATGATATATAGATATATATATATATATCATTAAAAAAAATTATTGAAAAACAGTTAAATTTTTTCTGCAAATCAAATAAGTAAAAATTTCCAAAAAATTGTCATATTATTAGTAGTAGCATTATTATTATATATTACATAAACATTTCAACCAATCATATAGTTTTAATGAAATTTCAAAGTTAATTGTTTTGAACTCTTATGTAGAATTTTTGGAATGGTGTTTTCAATATGTATGCAAAATATTTTTTGAAAATTTTTATTTTAAGTAAGTTTTTTTAGCATTCTACGATTTATAATCTCCCCGGAGGTCTTGCCAGACCTCTGATAAAATTTTTCAGTTTTTTTCTCTTTGTGAACCCTTTTCCTTTGCAATAATTTTTTTTCTCTCTCTCTCCTTTCTCCAGATCACAGAATACAGCATTCCCCTATCCTATGCTTTTATTCTTCTCTATTAGCCGAATTCGAATCAAATATTATTAAATAACTTGTTCAGCTTAATTCTTTGAAATCTATTTTCCTGTCTACCATATTTAGATATTAATATTTAAATTATTATATTTTAAATAATTTTTATATTAAAATCGATATATCAATGTTTTTCCAATTTTTAAAATTTTCTACGCATAATTGAAATAATTAATTGCCTTAATAAAAATCCTTTCAATGACAAAATTCACTTTCACTGATCCGACTCACCTATGCTGATTTACAGGCTACTGCATATCGCTTGGCAAATTAGAAAAGTAGTTATTTTTCTATTCAATAAATTTTTTTTAGAAATCTGCCTCGATTTTTACTAAAATAAAAAAGGCTCTGATAAATGCTTTCAAAACGAATTTCTCTTTATCTTTGGATATTGTCTGATTATTCTGATCATTAACTTATTACCAAATTCATTAATATTTTGTTATTACCATTATTATTTCAAAAAACGAATGTTTCTTTTTTGAGTTATAAAACTAGCTTAAAAATTTTATCCTCAAACTATTACCAAAAATGCAGAACGTGTTATTGAAGTTATGATTTAGAATGTGAAATTTTTTGTATCATCAGAGAGAAAAAACTTTATTAAAAATTAATTTAAATTAAAAATATATATGCAAACATCTTATGGAAGATCAAAAAGCTTATTTGTCATTTTTGTATCAGCAATGCTCAAGGCTCAATTTATTATTTTCAAATTTAAGGAGTATAATTTTTTACAAATATTTAAAGTAACAATGTATAAAGCTTTGGTTCAGTCATTGCTCTATTTTTATACCATAAACTGGGGCAATGATAATATAGAGAGTCTTTTAGTTACTCAAAAAGGAATTATAAGATCTGTTTTTAATCTAAGGTAGAATAGTCATACAAAAGTGCTATAATTCTGAACTTGAACAAATAAAAAAAAAATAAAAAACTTTTTAAGAAATATATATCAATTAGAACTACCAGTAACTTTGATACCTACAAACAAGTTAGAAATGTCTATAATATAACAATTAGATATTACAAAAATCTATACTATAATACATTGCTTGAGAAATATCACACTAATGTTAAAAAAAACCTGGAATATTATTAATGAAATACATGGTAGAAAGAGTAAAAAATGGCATATGTCCTATTAATACTAATGATTTTTCTGAGTATTTAGCATTAAACCACAATAAGCCCAACAAGATTACTCCATATAATCAATTAATTATATCCCAAGCTAACACTTTCTATTTTGAAACAATTAAGACAAAGGATATTCGGATTTCCTGTAATGAGCTCAAAACAAGTAATTATGCTATCACTTTATTTTAGATAGTTTACTTCACCTATTCAATAAGATATATGAAGATGAAACGTATCCTTATAATTTTAAATCGGCTTGTATTATTCCTGTTTTTAAAAAAGGTGTCAAAACTAAACCAGGTAACTATAGACCAATCTCCATACTACTTTTTTTAAGCAAACTTATTGAAAAGATTATTCATTGGAAAATGAGTGCTTTCAACTCGAAATATTATGCTATATGAAAACCAATTTGGATTTACGCCAAACAAATCTACCCAAGATGCTATTGCCACTGTTTTAACAAACATTCAAATTGCTCGTTCTAATAAATTGCAAGTTTGTTCTATCTTTATAGACTTCAGTAAAGCCTTTGATAAAATCAACCATGAGCTACTCCTTTTAAAACTTAATAAATTTGGTTTTCGATGAAAATTTTTGAAATTATTAAAAAGTTACCTGTCCAAGAGAAACTACTACAGAGGAAAAGAAGAAAATTTTCATTGATAAAACAAAACAGTTAATAGAAATAATTACAAGAAAATATAAACAAATTTTAAAAGTCAAAGGGACACTTATAGCAGTCTATCGAAATGGCTAATCTCCATATGGTATAACAAATTTTACCAGAACTTGTAATTTCTAAATTCCTTCATGATTTATGGACAGGCAAAAGGAACATGAAGGATTAATATACATGACACATAGGTAACCAATAAACTGTATTATAAATAATATGTTAATATATATGAGCTATGACTAATAATAAACAGAGAAAAGCATATATAACAAATAAGTGTGTATAAACTTTTGGGATACTTTATATAAACTCAAATATATACATATATATATATAAGGCCATGAGAGTAAAATATAAAAATTAACTAAGAATAGTATGATAAAGTTAATTTTATAGATTTTTTAAAGTTTTTACAATTTGAACAATTTAACTATTTGAAGTGCCTGTTAACTAAATTTAAAGTGCATAAAAGTACGGAGCGAAAATTTGAGGAACATTCAAAACTAGGTATATGTAGCTTATATTTCTGCCGAGTAGAATGAGAATGTATAACAGAGTTATTCTTGACGAGATAATTGAAAGAACCAAGTTTGATACGATTTTTATAATAAAACATAAAAATTGCATAATGGTTAACTTTATACAGGTTAAAGTTGATAGCACCTTTCTTTACTCTGCTCAACTTACAAAATTTTGAGTCTTTTCAAAGTGGTCGTAGATTTTATTCCCCATATTAAGTTGCAATATTTAATGTGAGGATATGCAAACGAATAGTAAAGTATTTTTCTTGTGTTTAATGGTAAGTAGGTTTTAATTTTCTTAAAACATCCCAAAAGACGTGATACTTTTATAATAACATTTTGTATGTGTGATTTCCAGGAGAGATTTTCGGATAGAGTTATTCCTAGATAATTTATATTTGAAGTTCTTTCCAATTTTTTATTATCAAATGTAAAGTCTGCATTAAAAATTTATACCTTTTAGAGAATACCATGTATTTCGATTTATCCATATTAAGCTTCATTTTGTTTTCAGAACACACTCGTCCATAGATTTCAAAGTTAGATATATAGAGTTGCAGTTACTTTTTGTATTTGTATTGAACACCAAAGTCACATCATCAGCATACAACAAAATTTCAGCAGTATAAGGAATGCAATTCGTAATGTCATTAATGAATATAAGGAATAACAAGGGTGGGAGAATGGAACCCTGTGGAACCCCACTTTGAGTCAGATAATAGTCAGAGCATTCATTCGAGTAGGATATATAATTTTTCCTATGATGAAGAAAGCTTTTAATCAACTTAAATGTAGGACCTCTTATTCCAATTTTGTATAATTTAAAAAGAAGAATTTTATGATCAACATTATCAAAAGCCTTGGAAAAATCAAGGAAAAAGCAAACTGTTATATTCGATTTGGTACAAGACTTGGTTATCAATGATGACAATTTAGTTATCGCATCCTGTGTTGACCTATTGGGTAAGAACCCATATTGTTTCTCAGAAAAAAAAATCTATTTTTAAAAGACAATCAAGTAATTTGGTATGAATAAATTTTCAATGATTTTTGAAAAATTAGAAAGAATTAAAATAGGGCTATAAGAAGCATAATAATCGTAGGGTTTGTTAGCCTTCAATACAGGTAATATTTTCGCTACTTTTAATTTTTCTCGAAAAATTGAATGCTTTATGCATAAGTTGAATAATTGAACTAATATATGATCAATAATAGCCAAGCTGAAAGTAATTAATTATAAACTAAAACCAAATTGACCTATTTATTTTTTATTTTTTAAGGAATTGATAGCAATGTATAAATCCTCTATTGTAACATCACTTAAATAAAAGGAAGATAAGGTTGTTTTTTGCAACATATCAACAAAAACACAAGGATCACTATTACTTTCTTGATTGGTATTGATTGTTTTTATAAAACTATTTACCTCAAGATTTGTGTTGATATGTCTAGGTTTATTATTTTTAACTAATGTATTAAGAGTTTGCCATATTTTTTAGAATTTGTATTAGATAACTTTTTTATATAATAATTACATTTTTCTTTTTTTATTTTAGATTTATATAGCTTCAGTACAGACTTGTATTCTAGAATAACATGAAGATTTTAACTAGTTTTCCACACTTTGTATAATTTTATTTTTCTGTTATTCAGTATTTTCAATTCATCTGTGTACCAAGGCAAAAAAGATTTCTCTTTTAATTTTTGAAAAGGAAAAGCATTGTTAAAAGCCTTATCGAATATATAGAGAAAAGTTTCAAATGCATGATTAGGATTTGTTTTTTCGAGAGATGACCAAATATCACCTGTCTCAAGTAAACTACCAAAATTATTGTAATTCATGGAGGAAAAATTCCTAATGTATTTTGTTCTTGAAACTGGATTACTAAGCTTTTCGCGAATTATAATAAGTCTCAACAAATGGTCACTAATATATGTTTCTATGTTATACGAATATGAATCATTTGCCTTGTTTGAAAAAATATTGTTGATTAAACTTGACTTCTTATCTGTAACCCTTGTAGGCTTAGAGATAAGTGGAAGAAAACCATTGGAAAATATTAAGGAAAAGAAATCAGATACTCTTATTTTGATCCAAATCAAAAAGATTAATATTGAAATCACCAGCAATAAAAAATTGGTTATTAATAGAAGTGAAAAAATATTTTAAGGAAGATAGAAAATTTGAAATATTTCCATTTGGTGGTCTATAAAGAGCAAGAACAGAAACTCTATTTGTGTTCACAATAAGGTCAAAAAATGAAAACCAGCAAGCGATGTTGTGCATGTCACCCTTTTTACGTGAGCTAAGTTTTACTATGTTAAGATTAATGTAACTTATTCTTCAATTAAACCTCTGTGTAACGTGGTTTCGCAGGGCTCTGTTTTAGCTCCTTTTTTGTTCAATATATATGTTAATGATCTTTTTAATCTGCAAAATGATAATTGTAAATTTTATATGTACGCTGACGATTGCATCATACTATATAAAACTCGTGATCTATATATGAATAACAGATTCATCAACCTATTCCTAAATCGATTTCATCAATGGTGTTGGTTGGTTGGTTGGTTTGAGATATCAAAACACTTTCAGCCGTAAGTCTATATGCTCGCATTATTCTTAAGATGGTTAATCACAGTTTTTGTGAATTTGTTTTTAGAGTTGGGAGCCTTGGGGATTGATACCCTGACCTTCAACTGTTAAGCTGAGAGGTACACCCTAACAACCATTGAGGCTCTCATCAATGGTGAGAGCAAAACTTTGTGCTTCGCCTTCCCTAAAGATCTTGCCTTAAACAATTATTTACTTATGATACATAATTATGTTTCTATATTTGTATAGTATAACTTTTTAACGCATTTGTTAATTTTATTCATATAATCCTCATGGATTTTTTTGAATCAATCTTCCTCTCTACACACGATCTATTACACATTTTCTTATTTTTAACTTTACTATTTCAGCATATTGAGATTAGAAGTTCTTACAATAGGGAGGATGAAGGATTTTTCCTCATACGAACATATAAACTTAAGTTTAGTTCGTATCTTTTTGTTTTGAACTAAAAAAATCTTATCTTATCTTAAAAAAAGGAGAAATTTAGTGAATGTAGTTGTTTGAAAGTAAAGGTTTGGTTTTTCATTATATGAAAGTTGTGTGTGCGCAACCATTAACGGCATGCTTATTTTAAATAGCCATATCTATTGTTATAACACACGCTTAACAATATCTTTAACACAATGATTATTCTAAATTACAAATTAAAAGAGAAGCAATCTCTTATAAATATACTAAATTTTTTTAATGATAATTTAGTATTTTATGAATACAGTGTGATAGAAATATATTTAGAATACAAGAAGAATGATAGAAGCCGATCGTAAACACAGGGGGCAACACAGAGGGGTATAAAAGCGAATTATAAAGATTTCCTCGTGTAAGATTAAATTAAAATCCTGCAGTCTTTACTTACTTTACATAAAATTAATACATTTCTTATTTTATAGTAAATTATTTTATATTGTCTAAGTTCCCTTACTATTTCAGTCGATTACAGTCAACATTATTCTTTTAGACCAATTTTACCAGCTTTTAAATTTTTCATGAGTGAAAAAAAAATTATTTAAATTAAATTTTTCTCAATGATAAACATATAAAATAGTCATAGTTGCGCGTAAATTTCAAATAAATCGAGAATATTTCATTGAAAATTTGCCAATTAAATGAACAACGAAACACGAGTCAGCAAATCGTATATAAAGCACTGGATTTAGCCTATTTATATTTGTGGTTATATTTTATTCAATTATAAAAAACTTTTCAAATTTTTTTATATGTCTATACCTAATATTTCCAACATTTTAAAGATGTTGGGAAGGTATATTTTTTGGTTTGTTGTTTTGAGATATCAAAGCAATTTCAGCCGTAAGGCTATATGCTATCATTATGCTTAAGATGGTTAGAATTTGTTTTTAAGAGTTGGGAGCCTTGGGGATCGAACCCCTGATCTTCAAATGTTAAGCTGAGAGGTACACCCTAACAACCATTGAGGCTCATTTCTTTTTGGTAGGAATATTTCTAGAGATTGGTTTAAGTAATTTAAATGAGATTATATTTTTATTTATTTTTAGATTATTTATATTTTCAACTAATGTTTTCTCAGCCATTCAAATATGAGATCTGTAGATTATCTGTGTGTAAGGTAAAGTGCCATCTTAAAGCTATTCATAATATTATTACATTTTGAAGTTTCAAAAAAAAATTATTTCAAAGCAGTGGCGGTAAATAAGTCCACATCAAAAATTTGAAACTTTAAATTAAAAAAATAGAAAATATTATGGCAAATTTGAATAAAAATTACGAGTAAGTACTTGAGAAAAAGTGTGTGTCTGTAAATGGAGATGTTCTTGTAGGGATGTTAGTTAACTTTAGATTGTACATAGATTTTAAAAACAATGTGATGTTTGCTCTATACTATTTAATATTTTAATACCTTCATGTTTTATTTTTAAACTTGTTTGTTTTTAAGCAAGGCTGGCATACAAAATGAAGACGGCTCTTATAAGCATTGTAGGTTTTGCAGTTCATAGTTTTGTATGATTTTACCCTGAAAAATCAATTAAGAATATGTTTTAATGCAAGTCTGACTTCCATTATGATTCCATCCTTATTTTGAATAAAGTTGATAACGCCGTTTTTTTAAAGTAGGAGAAGGAAAACAGCTAGGTAGCTAGTTTAAATGTTTTTCATTAAAAAAAAACATTTGTTTAATATATGAACTACCATACCCTATATTATATATCTGGAATGATACGAAATGTAGTCATTTTTTTTATAATCTTTTAAACTTTTTTTTAGTAAAGTCTTTTTATGGCGAACTTTTTATCAATAAAGGACTGTGATCATTTTGATGAAATTATTTCTAAATACAATTATAAACTGATTATTATTGACTTCTATGCTACCTGGTATAATTAATAAGTTATTTGAATTGTTTTATTTTAGTACGATTATTCTGTTCTAGGTGTGCTCCTTGCAAAAATGTGGCTCCTTTATTCGTTAAACTATCACAAATGTATAAAGAACATCTTTTTATGAAAGTTGATGTTGATATTTGTCAAGTATATTTTATATTTTTTACGGAAATTATTATTTCATTGAAAATTTTGTGTAAATGAACTTTCCTATAAGTAGGCTTAAAAATTAATATTTTTTTTATACAAGATTAAATTTATATTTTAAATAAATTTTTCTTAACACTTAGCAAAATTTAATTCACTTTAACTGCCATGTTTTGGTCTAAAATTATATTTCGTAGTTTAGTTGATATAAAATTGTTCGCATCCAATAATTCTAGAGAAGATAAACTCAAATAATGGCTTTTATTACGTATTTCATTTTGTGTTTTTATTTACTTACTTTATGTATATATCATGGGGGTATTCAATTGATCAGTAGTAAGAGCAACTCTCTTAACTGTGTTGTTAATATTTCATTTTTTAAATAAGAAAAAGTGTAGAAAACTATTACATTATGTTTATTTTTTTGATAATTTTTAAATTTTAGAACTTCATCATCTAGGAAGATTAGATTATATCTTAAAAAACTTCGGCTTAAAAAGAAAATTTTAATTATTTGAGTATATCAGAGACGTAGCATGATGAATAAGATTTTGAGACTCGGATCAAAATTCTTGCCTTTCGTTGCAAAAACCTTGCTAGCTCATGAGGTTGGGTTCCTCCAATTCAGCTTTAGAAAGTTGTTTTCCTCTGACTCCCTGTCCTGATCTTATTTTACCTTGAAGTTTTGGCGCTTCGCATATAAGCATGAAATTGATGAAATTTTGTAAAATAAGATATAGTAGGAAATACGCTTTGTTTGATTTAGTATAATTGCTCCTTGCGAGTTGATTTTGGAGTTAGTTGTCTGTAAACTATTCTTACTATGAAAAAAGCAGGGGTAAATAAATAATTAATTTTTTGACATTTTATCTAGTTGCGCTTAAAAATGTTATGTACGCTATGCATTTAAAAATGTGAGGATTATGAAGAAATAGCTAATTTTTCATAAATTTATTTTTTATCGAAAAAAATATATCAAAAATTATCTATAAGTTCATTTTTCTAAAATACGAAAAAACTTTTATAAATAAATTTTTTAATGAAAATAATAATAAAAAATATACTCCATGTTGTTAGATGTTTATATTCCAAAATAATAGGAAATTAAAATTTAATTGGTCATGCTTTTGATATGAAGTGTCGCAGAATGATGAAAAACATAATTTTAATAGAAGTATTGAATTGATATCACTTTTAGACAAAATTATCTAGGACGTTGATGCTAGTCGAAATTTTGATTAGATCACATTTGAAGAAACGCACGCGCTAATTTAAGTTCCCCTAAAAATATTTATCCTTGAAACAGATAAATAATAAAAGAAAAATTTGATTTTGCCAACAACAAAAAAAGTACCTGAGATCCAAAACATCATTGTAAATATTGTATGAAATATAAAAAATTTCTGTCTTATAATTGTCATCAAAATTTCATCGACAATAAAAACAAGATTAGGTCAAGAGATTTCGGCCACAATAAAAATTAGATTTTTTTTCCAGAGTCAATACAATTTTTTTGGAAATATAAATAATTTAAATTAATAATATACATAAAATATTGAAAATTTTTATTTTTTGAATTAATGCTATGCAACTGACCTCTTCGTATGCCATTTCACTCTTTAAAATCATATATCCTAATCATTGACTATATAAGCATTAAATAGATAGAATTTTGTAATAAAAAATGATTTTTTTTGTATATTATAAATATTGTTCATAAAAAATGATTTTTTTTGTATATTATAAATATTGTTCATAAAAAATATATATTTTTTTAATTTTAATATTTGTAAAAAAAGATGATGTATTTTATCTATTTTTATAGCATCTAAGGACGGACAGGGTTGATGAGTCGGGAATCCGCGGAGTCAGAGATTTTAGAATGGATTGAAATCGGAGTCGGATTTATAAGTATTAGAAAATACATTTTTGTAATTTTTATGCTTTAGGATCTGGCTAAACGCTATTCGATATCGGCGATGCCAACTTTTATCCTGATGTTCAATAAAGAAGTTGTGGGTAAAGTCAAGGGAGCCAATATTTCTTCAGTAGAGAGCAAAATGAAGGAAGTAAAACTAAAATTCAATCTAGACCAAGATTCCGTTGCTTCTACGGATTCTGCCGGACCCGGGCTTGAAGGTGGATACGTGAGTTCTTCATTTTTTCCATAACCCCAAGTGGTTTGTCAGCGCTACAATCCTGTTTTTTCATATCTTTAGTTTGATGTCATCTCTTTGATCAACAAGTGTGAAGTTGAGTGCCTCAATTATTGTGAAGAACACCCTATCAAAAACTGCTTAGTTCCCGGAGACACGCAGTTCTTATTGTCGGATTGTGATGAACAGGTTTGCTATCTCTGCTAAACAAACTTTGGCCGAATGAAGGAGTCCATATCCATGTTCTATATTGGAAAGGTTGTGCTATTTTTGTAATGGAAGTGCTACACATCTCTTTGTAGTGTTTTGATAGTTTTAGCCATTTAAATTACACCAGAATCAAACGAATTATTTGGAAGATCTCTTCAATAATTTTTCAAGATTTACTTCAAATTCTCGGATCTTATTCAATCATCTTCAAACATTCCTTATATTATATCTAAGATACGTGTAAGGTCTGTTAGCGGGTATATATAATTTATATTAAAAAATTATAACAAATATAGAGAAAAAAATGTAAAAACTGGACACTTTATTAGTGATGTTGCTAACTAGTTTTGGAGTATAAACTTCTTTTTCAAAGCAAATATATATAAATGATACACTTTTTCACCAATAAAGTGTCCAGTTTTTACAATTTTTATTATATTTGTTATATTTTTTTCACCTCAATGTCCATATCTATCAGAAATATTGTTTTTATATATTAAAAAAGTTATGATTTTTTTTCTCACTGCACCTAAACCCTTTGTTATGATGGGATTATATTTTAAATAAATTTTCTTTATTATACTATTCAAATGAACTGCATAAAATTTTTGATCTAACAATCATTTTGAACCTTTCCCAATGTTATATAAAAAGTTTTTAAGCTATATAAAGTCTCTGCTTTTGCTATTAGTTAATCATCTGCTATCACTTCAACTCCACGATGCGACTGAAATCCCTCGTCATTCATTCGCCCCAAGATAAAGGCCCCAAGGATGTCAAGCTCTTCATCAATCAAATGAAGACTCCTGACTTTGATGACGTGGAGCGGATGGAACCTACTCAAGCAATTACGTAAGCAAGTGTTTTCTCTCTAGCTAACGAACGAACAAAACATATGACATTAATAATTCCTATTTAATTTGATTGGAAGTGAGATTTCTTCTGCACTCCCTTTTGGAACATTGGACTAAAATGGGTTAAAGCTGTTCTTTTAATTTCTATTTCCTAAGAACAAATTGCATTTTAACTTCGAAATTTTGGAGAAATTGTTATAACAGAAAAAAAATTATTTAAGTATCCTTCATATTTTAGTTTCTTAGTTGTTCTCAAATAATTTGTTCTAAAAATTTTAAGGTACCTTTGTTCTACAAAATTTTTACAGAGGTTTTAATACTCCCATGTTGTGCTAAATCCTTTATTTATTTTCATGTATCTTCAAAAAATAAAACACTTTTTTTTTCTGGTTTCTAAAGTTCCAGATGAAACAAAAAACAATAGACAAAATACTTTTTCAAAGGGATAAAATTTTCACAAAAATGTACCCAATCATTTTCTTCTTTGCCTACTACCCCTTGTCCCCAAGTTGGGGGTCGGCGCCAATGATCCCAATCCTCCACTTCCTTCTGTCCTGAGCATGCCATTCTTCCAATCCAATCTGGGCTAGCCTCTTTTTAATTCCATCTTTCCATCTTTTGAAAGGTTGTCCTCTTTTCTTTTTTCCCATTATTGGACAATACATTATTCTGCGGACCGCATACTTCTTTTCTTTTCTTTCAACATGTCCAAACCATCGAAGTCTACTTCGTTCAAACACACTCATAATGCTAACCATAACCATATTCTTTTTTCTAACCTCTTCATTCTTCATGTGATCTTTCAGTGAGACTCCTATTATTTTCCAAAGCATACTCATTTCGGTTGTTGCAAATCTATTCTCATCTTTCTCCCCTTACTCAGAGACTCTGCTCCATATGTCATGGCTAATTTTTGTATAAAGTTTTGTCTTTATCTTTATTGAAAATATTTTGTCGTACATGGTTGCTCAAATTTCTTTTCATTTCATCCAGCTAACGTGTATTCTTGCGTGTACCTCTTTTTCGCAGTTTCCACTTTCTGTAATCAATGACCACATCAAGGTATTTAAAACTACTCACTTGATTCAATTCCTTGCCATGACTATCCATGATTTCAGTATTTCTTCTTTACTCCTCCTACATACCATCGTTTCTGTTTTTCCAGAATTCATTTTTAATCCTACTTTTTCCAAAAATGTTTGCCATAAAAATATTATTTTCTGCAGTTTTTCTTACTCTCCTCAGCCAGAATTCCCCAGTCATAGGCAAAATGTAAGTCCATTAGTTCTTCCACAAGTTATTCAGATATGACATCAATGACAATAGCAAGCAAAAGTGGGCGAAAAGCTGAGCCCTGATGCCGACAAACTAAAAACTAACAATTCATAAAATTATATTAACCGATTTTATACCATAAAAAGTAGACGGCATAAATTTAATCTTACCTTAATGTCAAACCAGAAGGCGAATATGGCTACATATGGGAGACAATTGAGTTTGTAGTTGAGTCCATCAGATCGGGATTGATAAATGAAGCACAATGGATAAAGGTTCAAAAATCTTTTGAAAACTCAATTAGGAAAATGCACTTTGGCTTTCTACCGTCTGACGGCTTGTATAAGTTATAGTTAACACCCTGATATAAATTATGTGTAAGTGCTATCAAGGTTTCTGAGCTGGAGTTAAAACCTGTCGATTCGGAGTTATTAATCTAAAGCGTTATTAATGGCCCAAAAATATAAGTTTAAAATTTGAAAGCAGTAAATCACACTAATTCAATTTACTTCTGTAGTGTCAAAACTTAAAAGAGGAGTGAGAATTTTACTTCTATGAGAATGTATTTTGTTTTTCATTTTTATTGCTAAATACAGTAATAAATTTGTTTTGTTTCTTGAATACACTAAGGCACTTTAAAAATTATTTTTATCTATTAATAGTTCAAGGGCTTATTAATTTATCGACTAGTTTTATAAATGAATTCTATTGTTTTATTTGAGTACTACGAAACCTTTCAATAAATAAGCCTCAACTAGCAAAAAGTATGGTCTGTTGAAATTATAAATCTTGTTCTTCACGATATCAATTTTATATTTTGGTTATGTACCAAGCAGTGGTGTTACAACAAACTTTTTAAAACTTGATAAAAAATTGACAAAGCCGGAGTCAAACCCTGAAGTATTTTTGCTCCGAAACCCTGGTACCTATTCATATGTTGTAGATTCAAAAATGTTCATATCATATCTTGACTCATATGATAATGGTTAATTTTAGCAAGCGCCTATCTCTAACCCCACCCCTTATATAAGGCTTATTCACCTCCCCTATGTGACTCACTTTAGAAGTGGCGCTCTAGATAGTTGGTTGTGCTCGCGCTGTCCATTAACTCTTCTCATTTAGACCTCTCTCCAATTAAAAAAATTAATAACTTTATTTAAAGCAAGTGTTGTTGAGACGTCATGAATAAAAGTTAAAAGATATAATAGGAAAATAAGTAAAACTTTTATTCAAACACGTTGAAAACTTTGTTAATTCTCAACGACTTTCATCTTCTTCAGATAAATAAGCAAATCGTTATATTTCAAGTTTATGTAAAAGTATTGTTCATAAATTTTCCAGAATTTCAACTCAAAAAATGAAAGTCATCAAAAAAGACTTTCATGTTCTTTATTCTAAATCATTAAAAAGGAGTGTATATTTTTGCATATGTACATTGAATGAGGCAGAGTTATTTGCAATTTAGTAATATAGTAATCTCTGTTTATAACAAAGTCGGGAATAACGCAACAACTTGCTTGCCTGGTCAAAATCTCGCGTTTATTATGTTTAAAAACGAAGTCGGCTATAATGAAATTTCGGATATAGCGTACTCATTGACCTAGACCCTTAAGCCACAGTCATTATAAATTAACCTGATATAGCATCACATAGCTCCCCAAACCTTTGAGTTTTCTAGCCACTGTAAATTCCACTTGTCATTTTATATTCATTGTTTCCTCCTATATCTTGTGAAAAAAATAAATTCAGAACACGATTTCCATTATTTTGTTTTCACCTAGAGATGTATCGGATGTGATTTTTTTTACATCTGCGGAAGTGGATATTAACATACTAGCGGATGCGGATATCCAAAATAAATTTTTATTTTGGATGCGGATATAAAATATTTTAAAAAAATTATGTTTTATATTTTTCAGTATCTAACTATTTTAATCTCTTTTTTACATTTTTTTACCTTTTATATGATATTTTTGTAAATGCTCTAAAAGGTTTAAAGTAGGATTTTTCCACAAACTGCTTTTAATGATCTCTTTCAAATGATTTTTGTTTTTTTAGAATTCCGAAAGAAAATTTAGAGAATAAGGAACCGATTGCATTGAGATTTGTCAAATTTCAAAGAGTCAACAATATTTGCGTGAGTGTTTTTTTTTATTTGAGCTTCTTATTACATTCTGTTCAATTTATATGCTCCCTGAATACTATGCCACAATAATAGCACATAGTACTTTTATTTCCCTAAAGAAGGAATTTATAGTGGAGAACGATAAATTATAGAAAATATTTCATATATTTTTCAAATTGGTCACTCCTTTCTGATATTATCCCATTTTTCAGAGATATGTCTGAAATATTCATACTTCTGTGTAATCCCAAGATGCCAGTAAACAGAACTTTCAACTCCTAAATGAACTTGATATTATTTTGTTGTCTGTTACCAATGTACATTTAAGTTAAAAAAAATTTTTGAATTTTATCTTGAGTTTATTGTAATCTTAATTTTCATCCTCTAATGTGTTTATGGACACGTTTTCAAAGGATATCTACTGATAGGATATCAATCATAGGAAGGCATGAAAGTAATTCTCACATATCACTTCACAAAAACATATATTTTGGCAAATTTTTAATACAATGATATTATGATACAAATTAAGATTCTTTATAAACTTTATCTCTTGTGTTGGTGTATTGTACTGAATGTTAATTCTTGAACATTTTTTTCTCAGCTTATCAATCACTAAGTCATGCTCGTTTCAATCAGAAAAAAGTTGTTGAGAGGATGGAAAGAATGTGTAAAGTTAAGCAGATTGCACTGTGAAAAGTGTAAAAAGGTGAATAAAAATAATGCGTTATCACCCTTTGAGGACCAGACTCTTGAAGATTAATCTCCTGCCTTCTTTTTCAATGGAATTTTATATATTATTTAAAGCAGACCCATTCAATTTTTGTCACACTGGTTCTCAAAGCGTTAAAGAGTGTACCGAAACACAAAATAGAAATTTGTCAAAGATAATATCTTGGAAAGATCAAGAGATGACTCCTGTTACCTCTTTTGTGTGTATTCATCGTAGTAGTCCTTTGAAGTTCCTCAATAGCTTTCCTATAGCTTTTCTTTTCCTCTTGATAAAGAAGATCCACCATCTTTTTCAATGAGTAGTTTCAAATGCAGTCTTCCAAAAAAAGATTTGAAGTGCGAATCTTCTTGATGTGAACATCGAAATCTGTAAAAATCAGTATGGATGAAAGCCGCAGATTCCCACTATTTTACTTGAAGCAGTCTATATAAAAAATAAACTCTTTTATGGGTACAAAATGATTTTGTATTTTCTAACCGAATCAAACCAAGTGTTTCCTTGAAGAAATTCAGACGATAGCTCTTTTGATTTGAATTAATTTGAATATCTGAAATGGTCTGCTTGTCGTCGGTATAAATGGCTTTATACCATCGACGCACATCCTCAAAATTTGGATGGGAGGGGGGCGAACTTTTTTTTTTTATAATTTTCAAAATTTATTATAAAAGGATAGATTGGAAAAAATAGATTTTAAATATTCTTTCTAAGACTTAGCCTTAAAAAAGAAAAGTAATATAGAAAATCTAATCAGAAGACCAACAAGCCTAATAAATACTATAAAAAAGATATCAGAAAATTGAAAATTATTGGGGGGGGGGGGAGTTACTAAAGGCTTTTTCGCCCGCTGGAAATCACATGGGGGGGGGGCGTCGCCCCGGATGTGGGCCCCTGCTTTATACATCGCTATATCATTCAATAGGTATATGATATCAATATTTTTTTCCGATGTCTATTAATTAGTGTAATTTTTAAATTACATTTCCTTGTCTTAATTTTAAAAGTAGTTACTTCTTCATATTTCTACCTTTACTCTAACTCTTCAACACAAGAATTTACAAAAATGTGCTAGTTCGATTTCCATTTCTTGGGACACTGCTATCAAAATAGTTCTTAGAGGGTTAATGTAAAATTAACTTTACATATAATCTGACCGATTTCATTTTCCTTTTGTTTCAGATATTTGTGGTGAATAATCACGGAGAAGAAGATATAACGCAAATCAATTACCTCTCTTTCATTGGCTGCTCAGATTCCTCTTCCAAGGTGTCTGATATGTCCACTATGAAGGAAGGTAATTAATGAGAGGGAACGCAGAAGATGATTCCAATACTCCACAATCCATATCAGTACAATCCTAAAGGCTCATGTAAGCCTCATGAATAACCGTCGATTCAATTTTTCACTTGTCTACCTCTTTTTTACAGATATCAATGGAAAGTCTTCCAGACATTATTCCTCAAATTTCTTTTAAAGATTTTTGATTTATGTTTTATATTCTTTTTTCACTCTGTTAAATGAACACTCTCTTGTTAAAAAAAAGCAATTGCATTATATCAATAAAGATTTAAAATCTTCTGTTTTGAAATCGCTGATGAAAAAAATAGCTGCAACATCATATTCATTTTTTCCCTTATCAATATTCTTTGCTGCAATAATATCTTCACTATGAAGTTCGAAAATTATACCCTAGAAATTCATAAAAGAGTGAAAATAATGTTATAAAAATGGTTTTTTATATTCATTTTTTTTGAAAAGATATACGAAGAAATGATGCATATAAAATCACAAACGGGCTTAACACAGTTTTTCATTTTATAAAATGAAAATTAAAAGTGTATTCTAGATTAAACCTAGCAAGAAGTATCTTTTCAACAGCTGCCCCACATTAAATAAATGTTCACCTGATTATTAGAATACAGCATTCAATAAGCGCTGAACCAAAAGCATAGACTAGACTACCTATCTAATTTTTTAAAACTACATATAAGATCATATATTTGTAGCAAACTGCTCCTTATCAAAGGTATCCAGGTGAAAATTTGAATGAATAAACCATATTGTTGTTCTGCCGTGCGTCTACTTTCCGTGTTTGCAATTTTCTGTTGATGAAAGGTATGTAACACCCTCCTCTAACTTAGATTTAAGAAGAGAGGCGTTTTATTGTTGAAAAATAAATGAAGTAAACGAATATTTTTGTTGCCTTATCCATTTACCTCTTGACACAATCAATAAAATGGTTTCCAAGAAGTTTTTACGCTCTTCCTTTCCAAAAAAAGAAGAATAAACAAGCTTTAGAAAGATCTCCAAAATGGCGAAAGAATAAACCTTTTATTTACACTCATTAAAAGCAAAACAAAACTCTGAATTTTTTAAATAAAATATATCATTTGTTAAACTTTTTCAATTTCCATTATTTAGTTTGAAAAATGAAGTTTTTTACTTGATGAGCTCTTAATATCGAAATTACAGTGATTTTTAATTTTATATAGGAAAGCTTTTAAATGTTATAAAAAAATTCAAACTCTCGGAAATAAGTTTTGCAGAATTTAATTTCGTCAAATTCGATTCTTTGCCAAAATTTCTTACTTTGTGCAGTTAATTATTTTTTATTCTCAAAGTTCCACATATTTTAAATTTTCAATAAAATGTTTTTTATATTTTACGTTTTTTAATGTCCAAAAATGATTTCTTTTACTTGTCAATTAGTAAACTAATGAATTATTTTAATACATAACTAATTGTTATTTTTATATAATATCGAAGTTTTCGTTATAAACGCTGTATATATACGATACTATAAATGATGTAGTAAGGTGTATGTTCAAACTCTGTCACGTATGCTCATATTCCCACTACACACAAACGCTAAAACAATAGAGAACACAGATGATCAAACAGATGCTTGTTCACAGCGCAGTTGCTAACTCTCACTTAACTATATCCTTTTCATTGGCTAGCTGAAACGTCAATCGTCATCATTTACGCCACATTAAATTAGAAGCTTTTTATCCTAGAACCGTACAGGTACCTATGTTTTTGATAATAATGAGCTCGTAAATATCATTGACACGGGCTAATTTCAAACATTGTTTACATTCCCTTAGTTGCCCGCAATGGATGCTTGCACTGTACTTTCATACGTTTTGCTGAGATGAAATTTATGTGGCTTTCTCTTTGAACGCCTTATTTTTCCTACCGATTAAATAAATATAATTTTGCTCTTATACTACAATTTTCGAATATATAGTTTGAAACATATCGTAGTGTTGCAAGAACAGTTCTGCTGATGATTACATGAACAAAACGGTGTTTCTGGAATGATAGAACCGGGGAAACTACAACAGTAACAATTGCATTTAGCAGCGTGCATGCAGAAATGTAGTATGCAACGGTAGCCCGCAATCGAAATAACTGTCAGATTCAGATCTTGCGGGCCAGAATAAAAAAAACCGCAAGGATTCATAAGACGCATATGATCAGAATTTTATCTTAAGCATAATTGAATAAATCATATAAAAAGATTTGGACTACATTTTTATTCTTAATTTTATCCCAATTTTCTAGAAACGGAATAAATCTCTTCTATTTGGGCATCATAAAATGGAGTAAGATTTGCAGCATAAGAAATTGTGAAAATATCATTATACGATGATTTGCTAGTCTTGTTTTGTGTTTTGGCTTATAAAATTCATCGCGGAAAGATTTGTTAGTAAAGATATATAGTGCAAAAATAATTTTGACAGAAAATCAATCAATTTCGTTGCAAAACACTTTTTATTAATCATAATAGCGCATTTTGGATCAATGATTTTCAGCTGAAATTCTGATGCATCAACTGTGAAGGGAAATGCAAAAATGGAAAGCTCAACTTTTAATTCAAAGTTTATTCGGTCGAAAATACTCGATGGGCTCAATGTAGCTGTATTGGGCTTTAACTTGGAGAAAAATACGAAAGGAGAACCGCTTTACAAAATCTTTATTTCTATTCCAAGCAGCATGGTGTTCGTATTCATAAAACGGAAAATAGGCTGAAATACAAAGAGTCTTGTGTTGATCTTGGTAGAAGGTGTCTGAATAGTGAGAGCATGGGAGAAAGACTGTAGTATCTGGAAAAATTTTTGTCAAGACTGTCGGAAAAGGAATATTAAACAGAAATTATTGAAATATGATGTGAATGACGGTATAAAGAGGATGGTGTAAAAGAAATTGGAACCTGTTCATGTAAGAATATAACATATGTAAAGGCGAAATATGGAAGAACAAAAAATATATAAGCTGTAAATCGATTGTAAACAAAATTATATCCTTATATGCATTTGTTAACAAAGCGAACCACACCACCTATCAATTAAACACTCGCAACTATCACTACCTATTTTATTCTATGATCTTCATCACTTCTTCTTTATACTACTTATTAAGGGAACGTAGTCCTTCTGAAATAAAGTGTTCTTTTAATATCCTATTCCTTTACGATTTTTGTATATTTTCTTACACATTGTAACAAAATATTACTACACTTACTACAAACTCTTTTGGCCAAATTGTTATGGATGCTCTCCTGAGATAAAATCGCTTTCTAAACCTTAATTTTCTTCCTCATTGACTCTCACTTCCTGAAAACTTGGCATTACTTATGTCATGATAGCTTCTGATTTTCCATTTCTCTCTCTCTCTTACTCCGTGAAGTGTGGGGGGAATACAAAGTAGCTTTTCTTTTGCGCAACCTTGAAGAAATTCATTAAAATACAATGATATTCGAGCAAACGCGCTACACTTTTAGTCTTGTGTCGGGTTCGAGTTTATCCGATTCGCTTAATAACATCATCATCGCCAAAAGCATGAAGAAATTTGGGATTGAGAGCATGTCAAAGTTGCATCCCTTCATTTCGTTGAGTTGTAATGATGACTGAGTGAAGCATCTAAATCCTTCGTACTTACCACGATTTCTTCAAACTAAACCTTTTTAGAGAATTGAAGGCGAATATAATAGTTTTATTTACACAAAACTAAATTCACATTTTAGAAAGTGTCCTGAAGCCGAAACAAATCCAGTTTTTTATGATTGTACACGCAATCAAACTTCACATTTGTGTTAGAGTCTTTGATATCAATATTTACATTCTCCTTTTTCTCATAAAGTTATTGAACTTTTTGTTTCCTTTTTTTTTCAAACTATCACCATGGTAATTCTTCATTTTATATACAATAGTTTTTCTACACTGTTAAAAGTGTATACTTAATATTTATAATATAAAAACAAAGTGGTGCTGAAAAAGCCATCAAAAAGTTAGAAGGAAATATGGTAAAAAAGTTTAAGTAAAAAACTTAATTAATGAAAAATGAATAATTAATCACATCTAAAACTTGGTTACTTAATTTATAATCATGTTTCCCTAAGATGGACCAACTTGCAAAAAATAAATTAATAAATGTTAATAAAACTTTCACTATTTCCAAAAAGACTCTTTTATATTCGCTTAGTTTTCCGGCTAGAACAGCCGTCTGTCGGACAATTTGTTGGATACCCTAAAAACAAAGGCCATTTTGTTACTTATAACCAGGGCGAGAAATATTGACCCAAAAAATTGGAAAAAATTGACTTTTACTTAGAGAAAAAATTGACTTTTTAAAGTTTCATTGAATTAAACAATTATGAACACTTTAGAGAAAATATTGAATTCAAAGAATCCATGACTTTGTAATACAACAACATATAATTAATGACATTTTCTGATTTAAAATTCGAACATTTTCTAGCAGTTTTTTCAGTTTAGAAAAAGATCTTTCTACTTCTAAAGTTAAAACTTGACAATTTTGTAATTTGGGATAAGTACAGCAAGAGATTTGAGATTTTTCCATATTCATGATTTTATTGATTTCATTTTATTTGAATCTATTTTCAAGAAAACTTTTAACGCCACATTCGTCTTAAATGAAATAATGTTGAAACAAGTGAAGGCATCTTCGACTGAATAAGCCTCATGTTGACTTTTTCCGACTAAATCAATGAATCGTGAATATTCTCCTTGATTATTGTTAGCAAGTTTTGACACAGATTTTCTTTTTTAACAAATTCTTGATATTTGGCAATAAAATTCCATCATTTTCATCATTAATTTCTTCACTGCTGGAAGATTTTAAAGAAAATATTTTGCTGCTAGCAACCAATTTGTCAATTTCGTTACAATTGGAACTGAAGTGTTGCTGATAGGTTTGAAAAGAGAACGCCTTTTTCTATTACTAATTTTGAATGATTTAATGCCGGTAATCTATAATTTTGTAGGATAACTTAACTTTTAAGGTAAACTTGTGTAAAAGATGGGAAAAACATGCAATGATAAAAAAGTTTGGGAATAAAATTCCATAACTTCTGCAGCGGATATATCGTATGTAACCCCGTTTATCAACAAAAAAAATTTGTCTTACAAAAAACTTCTTCATGTTTAATTTCAGTCAGGCAAACTTTACAGTAAAACATTTTATTATATGAAAAAAGCCAAACAATTGTGGAAGTGTTGATATAAAGAAAAAATCTTGTATGTATCGCTTATAACAATTTTAGGCACATTGAATCAAAAAGTGTTAAATATAAAAATTGACTTTATTGACCTAAACTCGAAAAATTGACTTTGATTGACTTAAAAAATTGAAATTAGTTCGAAAATTTTTTAGACTAAACAAGTAAAGATCTTCTTCAAAGAGTTTTTGCTAAACGGAAATAAAAGTGGACTTTATTGACTTTTACTGGCCCTGCTTATAACACCTTTTAAATTTTTCATTATGAAATAATAAATGTATATAAATTTTTTTAATGAAAAATTTTTGCTTCCATTTTGAAGCAAACTTCCTTTTATCACTAAAACTTTAGCTTTGTGATTTTATGTCGTACTTTCTTCAGGAGATCCCAAATTTCCAGGTGCGATTCCAGAATCTGAAATTGAAAATTTTATTTAAGAAATATTCTACGTAGCTCCAACTTCCGCTCTTGCTTGGACTTCATAAAAACCTTTTATTGATGTATACTTTTGACTTTGGAAGAAGAAAAATGTTTTTTTGTATCTTTCGAATTCATCAAAGCGATCTTGAATTGAAACTTTTGTTTTCAGTTGAAATAAAAAGGATCATGAAAAGATTTAATATTGAAACTCTAATTAGAATGCTATTTAACACGTTTATAACAAAGGCTATTTGATTGAAGAAAGTGTTTGTAGAACGGTGCCACAAAAGAATAGGAATCAGTGTTGAAGTCAGAGTTATATGGATGTATGCATCGGAAACATCGGCAATGAAGTAGATAAAAGATGAAAACCGGCATTTCGTATAGCTGAGAACTTTGAAATAGATATGTGGCTGATTTTGAATAAAAATTTCCCTAAAAAAAAAAAACTGAAATTACAAAAAAAAATTAGTTTAAATTTATATAAGGATGCAAATTTTGACTAGAAGATGCAGGTTATGAATATATACATTGCCTATTTTTGCCTGTCAGAAGGCAATTGATAAAATCATAAAAAATGTTATTGCTATTTTTGAAATACTCACGCATTAATGCCAAAAAAACTCATTTTAAAATATAAACTAATATTTTTCAAAATTAGAAAAAGTGGAATGTTTTTTATATATACGCCAAAAAAATAATAAAAAAGTCGCTAAAAATCACTTTCTCTAAAAGTAAAAGAATTCGTTAAAATAAAAATATCTGAATTGAACATAAAATTTGATTGCACCTCTTCAGAACGCAAATAAAGTGAGGAAATTATTACCAGATAAAATAGAAGGAAGTAGAGTGAGATGGCTCGTACAGGCAGGCGATGAGAACGTGAAAAAAGGTTCAACGAATGATGAAGTCAGGAAGATTAGAAAATGGAGAAAACTGGTCCCAAAAAATTGACCCTATTTAAAAATGAGAAGAGACGAAGTTGAAGAAAGACAAAAGAGTAAGGATCAATCA
Organism: Nectonema munidae; assembly: GCA_030549495.1. Taxonomy (NCBI): domain Eukaryota; kingdom Metazoa; phylum Nematomorpha; class Nectonematoida; family Nectonematidae; genus Nectonema; species Nectonema munidae. Next base: position 73,164 of record JAUIRK010000678.1, read on the forward strand.
AACAAAATTAATTTAAATGATTTAAGCTCAAAGCATCGCGCTGGTATCTACACATCTTTAGAGAATTATTCACAATCAACGCCTTTATCGCAGTCATCATAAAGTGCACCCACCACTCAAAGCCGCTGGATAAATGGGGATGTTAATGCCGCCAGAAAATTTGTTTAACTGGACTAACGCATTAACGACCAGAATAATCAGACTGATTTGTATTAAAGCACATATATACACGAAGACGAATCATATTTTTGTAAAGTCAGCAATTGTCCACTCAGATCGTTAATCTGTTAAGAAATGTTATTTTGATTGGAATAGATTTATACCGGAAGTTTGTGCCTACTGTTGTCGGTGGTCCACGTGCGACGTTGAGATGAACGAAACTCTGAATTCTCGTCGCAAAAGTGTCCCCTCAATAATGGATACTTGGAGATATTTGCCACGAGACAAATAAAGTTTTTATATGGCATTACATGCTACAACCCTCCCCAAACTTTTACCCCTTGGGCCAAGGGTGGGGGGGCCAATTTGGGGGGCACACACCACAAACCCCTTCTTCCTTTCTTTGTTTTCTGTGTGTGTGTTTCTCTCCCCTTAAAAAGACCCCCTTTTTTATACAAATATAAAAAAAAAAAAAACCTATCGTTAATTCCATTTAAAGAAGTATGAATCTTTTAGCAATCTTTTGAGTTATTAATCCATGATTATTATTTGCTGATAATTGTCTTAATTCATGGGAGCTTATTTTTGACAGGTCTCTTCCACAAAAGATCCGAATGTCATAGTATATATGTGCCACCGGGACGCCTTATATGTTATTAATCAGAGGAGAAGCTGAAGCGAGTCAAGCAAAAAAGTTTTCTGGTTATAGTTGCGATTTTTGGGGTGGTAATATATTTTTAAGTTTACATTTTAGTGAAATAATTTTTACATTCAAACTTAAAATTGAAAAAAGACGAACTTAAAGTGAGAGAGGACGAACTAAAAGCAAAAATCGTATATATATATATATTATTCACATGTATTTTGCATAATAAGTTTTCTTTTTTTTTGGTTAAAAATTTTTCGTTTTCAATTTTATAGAGGACAAAAAATCCTACTTCAAAAGTAAGCATTATTTTTTATTAAGAATCTCTGTAAATATTTTTATAAATGGAAAAAAATATGTTTGTTTAAATCGAAAATTGCAAACTAAAAATTGCTTTTAAAGTTTTTCCCCTCCAAAGAGCATTCCTAATATGATTCTTTCTTCTTAACGCGTATTATTGGCATAAGAAATAAGAAAAATTCATCATTATTATTACAAAGTGATTTGTTGAACTATTCAAGTTATGCCTGACCAAATTTGGGATTGATTTCAAATGCCAATAATGTTTGTATAATAATAAGTGACGTCACGCACACCATCATACTTTAATATCGCTGTTTAAATATTTTACCAAAATAAAAATATTGCGCTATTCAATGCCTTTGCCTAAAAAAACCTATCAAATAAAACTTACCGTAGTTCAGTGTTGAAGATAATAATTTGTGAGTAGGAAAAGAACGGAAAGACTGCCGAGCGATGTCCTTATTTATACTCAACGAATAAATGGAAACATGTGGAGTGAGAGATTTTGTTGGATAGGCGCTTTATATTTTTTGTTCATAAAAGCAGTTATTATGTGAGCTGGAGATGTGCATTTTTTGTAAAAATGAAGCATATTTTTATATATTTTCTCACGATATAAGTAATAAAAAGCAGAGGTTTGGTGAAAGTATTCAAAATCAGTTCATTCTAGTAAAATATAAAAAAACTAAGCGCCTTTTCAGTCCTTACTTTTCTCATTTTCACTAATTATTATTATATTGGAGTAACTTAGAGCGCAACTAATTAAGTTTATTTACTCGTCTACTTAATAATGTAACACATATTGCGTGTATTCAAAGTCCCAATCAAAGTATTGATCATTTTACATGTACTGTAATTTTTTTTGTGCATATTCCATCTTCCATGAATGAAAGAACAGGGGTTCCCAAAATGGGCATTGGTGCCTCGAAGCGGCCTTTTGGCATTCCTAAGAAGCAATGGGAAGAGTTCTGAATGAAAAGGATTAGTTGTTAATTTTTTTTCTTGATAAAAATTTGCATATTTTTCCAAGATTAGCTATAAATTTGGGTATCAAAGAAAGTTTACATTCCCTCACCCTAATTCTGAAGTGACTCAAACACTTGGAATCATTCTCACAGATTGATTGACAGTAGAAATTAGCTTTAGTGTAGTAGATGAAATTTTAAGTAATGCGGGAAAGCGTATAATGTGAGAGAGGTGATATCAGTTTAAATTTCAGTGATATATACCAAACCGAACATTTAATTTTGGAATATAAGCATCTTAAGGGTCCATGTTCTTTTTTTATTCCGAAAGAAAATATACTGTTTAGCCATCTCCTTTTATATGGAAGAAATCTTAAATATAAGAATCACTAATATTTTTTTCTAATTTTTTTTTTATCAATTTAGTAAAGAATATGAAAATCAATACGAGATTTTGGATAATTGCTAAGTATAGAAATTCTATATTCTATACTATGTAAAATTATCAATGAAAACTATTTTTTAAATCAATTTATTAAAAGTTTACACCTAAACACATATAACAACATAACAAGGTCAATGCCTGTAAAATTTGTATCTTAGAATATTCCTTCTTGAAATCATTGTCTGTGAGAGAATTATCTACTTCCCCGGGAAAAAAATTTCAATCATCAAAGGCTCTTTGTGCTAAGTAAGTTTGACGGTAATGGTTTTGAAAAGATTCAGATTTAAACTTATAGCACTCCTTTACACCATAAACTCGCTTCCAAGGCACATATGTTAGCAAAATTATATGATTTGAATGGCATGCAAGTTTTTTTATATTTTTGCTTTATAATATTAAAATACTGTTATTATCATCAAAAGATACTTTCCATATTCCATTTTTTAACGTGTAAATTATTATCTCATTTTTTGAAACAAGTGCATTAACACAATCCTCGCATATATGTATATATGTTCATGATTCATTTCAAAAGGGTGCTTAAAAACAAATATAAAGTGTTTTTACATGATGCCAATGTTTGTGTGGAGTGAGTAAATATGGTGATGAGGGTAGGATGCGCACGCACAACTTTTGTATTCCCTGTAAGTCATGATTCGTTGAAAAAGAAGCAAGAGATTCAGTGAAACGATAATTTTTTACTGCTCCCATAAGCATGAAGGGGGCGAAATGAAATAAATTCGAAATACTTCGTCATACCGTGCTGATTTGTTCAGCGATAAAATGACGTCGTGCTTTGGAATTTTGCTAAATATGCTCAAATGTGTCAGCCAACCAAGAAACCTATAAAAATGCCACAAGGAGTACTTTGTGTTGTTGTGCCTTTTCATCTTTTGGAAACCGTGAGAGAAATGCCAATTAAAACATTTCATTTAAATATTCTTCTGACTTAATCCCTTTCATCACCTTTTCTCGTTGCTTTGCTTTGCTTTCGCGTAACAGCAAAATTTATCTCTCGACAAAAGAAAATAAAGAAAAATATCATTAGAGAAGAAGGTATGTGTATTTAATATGTAAGTGAGCTGTTTCTTCTCTCTTTCTGTGCCTACCACTAGCAACAAACACCACACCTTGTCCACTCAACCCTGACCAAGAAGAAGAAGTTTCGTTAAAGTTTTAACACCCTCTCCGCATTCTCTCTCTTTCGCCCAAGTAAAATACAAGATGGCAGATGAAAATTTGTTGAATGGTGAAGTTAAAAGTGCGCCACAATTGAAGAAGGAGCTGGGCTTGCATAATGGTATCGCTATAATCGTCGGTATCATCATTGGCTCCGGAATCTTTATCAGCCCGACTGGCGTGATTAAGGAGACGGGATCGATTGGCATGTCGTTGATTGTGTGGACTATGTGTGGCTTGCTTTCCTTGATTGGCGCCATTTGCTATGCAGAGTTGGGCACGATGATCAAGAAATCTGGTGGTGATTACGTTTACATTGAGAAGTCCTTCGGAAAACTCTTCGCCTTTCTCTACTTGTGGGTTGCTGTGATCGTGATTATGCCGACGGGCAATGCGATTACGGCGCTCACCTTCGCCAACTACATCATCTACCCTTTGTTCGGTGGTGGACAGGAGCCGTCAATTAACGTCATTCGCTTGATTGCAATTTCTTGTACGCGTAAGTAAAATTTTTCTTTTCAAACTCCACTTCAACCTCTGTGCCATTTGTGTTTAGTCAGAATCGGAAGAAAATTTACCATCACCTGATTTTATGATATTTCGTCATGAAATGAATTTCTTCTAAATATTCTATAAACGAAGGCAGTGTAAATAAATGTTGCTATTATCTCCACTATTTTTCGTGTTCCACAAAGTATACACTTATAAAATCCGTTTTTAATTTTCGCAAAAATTAAGTTCATTGTTGTTTTTATGAAAAACTGTAAAAAATTGATTTAAATTATTTTTTTAAATAATGTTATTCCAAACAAATTGTTTTTATGATTCCTTTTTTAACTCGTTTGAAAGTTGCATATGGAAAAATGATTATTATTATAAATTTTGCCTCTCATTAACTTTATAGGAAATTATTTTGACTTTATTAAAAACGTATGAACAAATTTTGAAGGCGTCAAGATCAAAATGGGCAAATTGATGTAAAATGAGTTATGATGCCTTATTTTGAGTGTATAAATGAAGATGTGCTTTTTTTTTTAAACTTTTGTTCCTATCAAATATCATTTTTAGGTTTTACTGTTTTGTACTCTTGCACTAAAATTCAAAAGAGGAATAAGAAGAATTTGAACGCCTTTTTATTTAATTTAAATGAGTCTTTGTCACGTGTCCATTTTTGCGTTGGACTAGATTTTTAGAATGATCTACCGAAAGTCTTGTCTCTATAGCAGCTTTACTTTTTGGAACAATTCTTGATAATCTTTGAACTCATTGTTTTTTCTTTAAAAAATAATTTAATCTTTGAAGTGGATTAAGATCTAAAATCTAACTCATTTGATCCTACCAATTCAAAATGAAGAAGAAAAGGATATTTATTTCCAATAGCAGAACGAATGAACCAATAGCAAACTTTTTTATCCGTCGACCCCTTCATGAAACATTTGCCCTCACATCGACTCCCACCCCACATAGAACAACTAAGTGTTGTCTAATTTGAAAGGATGTCCTATTTGAGATGCAGTATCTTGCACACCAATACTTAAACTCATAATTGCGTTTATGTTAAACGGGAATGGGGACCATTGATGTTCGTGAAATCGGAAAAACGATTCTGAAAATGATCAATAATAATAATCTGCATTTAATCTGGCATGGCGCCCTCAAGCATAGACTCGGGCTTACTTAGTAAAGTGAGGCTTCTATTTTATAATTCATTTTTTCAAAATTAAACTATTTTAACATTTTTATTTTAAATTATTATGCAAAATTTAAAGCTTTTTTTCCTTTTTTTATCTTACTTTTAAAAAAAATTTGTTCAACCTTAATTCACAGACATACACACTAAAATTTATCTAAAATGATTTTAAAAAAAATAGACTTATAAAATGATTTTTATACACAATCTTATGTAATAAAAAACTGGAAAAAAATAGACCAATCATTTGGAACGAGAATGAATTGACTTTTCTCTTTCTTTTTCCAAGAACACAAGTGACACTGCCTATCTGCTTGTGCTGAATGCTTGTTTTAGTGTCGCATGCTAGATGATGGCGTTAAAACTGATAATAATAATAATAATAATAATATAACGAAAATGGCAAACTCTTACCCTTTGCATGCCTTCGTATATTTGCTGTAGCGCGCAACATATTCCTTCTCCTTTTGTTCATGCCTTTTCCCCACTTTTGCAGTCTTCCTCACTTTCATAAACTGCTACAACGTGAAATGGGGAGCGAGAATGCAAGATGTCTTCACTGTGGCAAAGCTCTTGGCCCTGATAACCATCATAATCACTGGAGTTGTTATGCTTTGCAAAGGTATAAAAATGATCACTTTGCATATTTTTTTCATTGATTGACGTATGTCACTAGAGAAGATGAGAAGCTAAACAACGAATTAGTTACAATTCACTTTTTTCCCTATTGATTTTCCATTATTCATTCATGGATGCACGGAATCGCATGTGATTTTGTTAATTTATGATTTTGACATGGCGCTAAATTGGTATAACGCACAAATAGATGGAAATGAGTTTAAAATGAATTTTAATTTTGCTTTGTTTTTCGATTTAGCGAACTTTGGCATAAATTTTTATAATATTTTCTCCCTTTTCAAGCTAAATTTTAAAACCCCAATTACGCAAAAAGCACATCTTTCGTTAAAAAATTTTTTTTTAACAAAGTGAACACTTTTCCCTCAAAACGTGCTTACATGATTAATGTGTGTATGTTTCTTTACTTTGCACTTTCTCAGCAGCAACAAGCCATATGGTAGTACTGGCTCCATGAGTAGACTTTCATTTTTATGCCTAAGAGCTACAAAAAGCTAACTTAATGCACAAACTTTATGAATATTCAAGATAAGCCTATAAGAAATACGTAATTCCAAAAACTCTACATTAAAAAAACTATATATTCTAAATTTGCTGGTGTATACAAGACGAGAAGTGTTTAAGACGAAATGAGGCTCCAATCTTATTTGCTTTAATTAAAAACTATATTTCTTGAATAATATGATGCTCTATTTTATAATATTGAAATTTTTTATTAACATTAAAAAAATGATGTATTTTTTTTATAAAATTTGTTTTTTAAATCAAAAAAAATTCACATTTATTTTCTAAACATTTTTTTAATAATATTTTAAATTCATAAAAAAAAATTTTTTCATTTATTTCTTTTTAATTTTATAGTTATAATAAAATAGTTGTGCCTTTGGTCAAATTTCCAGCGATTATTCACTAACTTTCTCTGTTCGCTAGTTATTTAGAGATCTATACAATTTTTATTTTTTGTGAGTTATTAAATTTAATATGCTTAAGTTTAATGATCCCAAGAGAAAATTGTGTCAAAAACCTTGAAGCTAATTTTTCACAAGAATCATCGTGTAAACCTTTCAGTTAGGATTGATATAAAATGTTATTAGTATTAACCCTATTAGTGCTGGGGGGCGTTCACTAAAAAATTAATTGTAGAAAATTGGCTGAATCATATCCCTTCAAATTTTGTGACTTTTCCTAAAATCGCTAGCTGCATCTTTTGAAACCATTTTCATGGTAGTTGAATCACCCTTTCATGTCCAAAACTGTCAATCAAAATCAAAATTTTTCAGCAAAATTTTGACATTATCTATACTTAACCTTATTACTTAGGATCTATATTATATAATACCCTGAAAATTTATAATTATATGCAGTTTGGAACGCATAACACTTTATTATTTAATTTTTTCAATAATCATGACTACTTTTAGTAGAAAATGTCAATGAAAATTTTGATTGATCAAAAATATATCTAATAAATATACTTTAAAATTTTACATAAAATATATGTTTTTATACTAAATCGGTCATGCTGTTTTCATTTCTGGACTCATTTTTTACATTTAGGATTTGAAAATACCTATAAGTGTTAATCAAATTTGCGGTTTACTTCTGAAAATTGTCTCCAAAAACATTCCTTCACATTTTACATAAAATATGTGTTATACTAAATCGGCCATGCGGGTTTCATTTCTAGACTCATTTTTTACGTTTAGGATCTGTAAATACCTATAAGTGTTAATTGAATTTGCGTTTAGTTCTAAAATTGTCTCCAAAAACATTCATTCAAATTTTACAATGAAATATATATTTTTATACCAATTCGACCATGATCATTTTTATTTCTGAAATCATTTTTTGCATTTAGAGGTTTTAAATATCTGAAAGTGTTAATCAAATGTTCGATTTATGCCTAATGTCTACAGAAATATTTTTGAAATTTAAATAAAATATCTGTTTTTATGCCAAATGGAAGATGCTGGTTTCATTTTTGGACTCTGGTTTGGCATTTATGGTTTTAAAATATCTGAAAGCTTCAATCAGATTTGCGGTTTACTTCTAGATACTGTCTTCAATATTATTTTCAAAAAATAAAATATCTGTTTTATACCAAATCGACTACGCTTATTTTATTTCTGTACTGGATTTTGGATAATACGGTTAAAAAATATCTCGAAGTGGCAATTGAATTAGTAATGTATGCCTGAAAATCAGTTCTGTAAAAAAATTTTAAAAAATGGCTGCATATTAGTTATATAGTAAAAATATGCTTTTTTTTTGTATATTTTGTCTTATAATACTTTTTACAATCATCTTGAGTATGAAATATTTATTAGAAAAAATAAAACGTATTATAAAATCTTTTGAAAATTTGTATGAGAGAAGGAACCAAGTTGAAAACTAATTGAAAAGAGAACATAAGATCAAAACAAATAATTAAAAAAAAATATGTATCTTTACTAAATGGAAGATCTACAATGTTCTAATGAACTAGGAAGTGGTTTAATTATATAATATTAGGTGCTTCAAAAAATATTTTGACTGTGAAAAAAAAGTTCCTCTTTTACAAATGAAAAATATTTAAATCTATAGCTTTTCATCTAGGATTACAATTAACATTTAGCTAATATGGGTAGGAAATCTGAAAATTTAGAATATGTCAGATTTATCAAAATTGGAGCAGATGCCAATATGTGAGAATTTTGTCACTATCAAGATATTCTTAATTTAAATTGAATTTGTCCATCTTTTTCCTTTTGCGTCAAAGAAATAATTTTTTAGATGAAAAACGTGGACAACTTTTTGTAATTGAACAATGAACATCACGAATGATTCATCAGAAAAAAACTTTTGAAATGAGATTGGTTGACAAATATTCAGGCCTGATAATAAAATACACGATACTGATAAAAAAGTCTAAGATCATCAAGAATCCTTTAGAAACGCTAAAATATATTTTGATTTTAACGCCACCTATGAAAATAAATTTGAAAAATCACAACTATATAAAAATGGAAAGAATTCATTGTCTAAACCAGCGTTTTTCAAACTTATTTTACTGCAACCCATAGCAAGAACCACAATTTGCATCGCTACCTATAATACTTAGGTGTAAAAAGACAAACTTTGTTCACTAGATTCATTTATTCAGCATCTTTTTTGTCACGCCGCATTTTATTTTTCACGCGACCCACTGAAGGGTAGGGACCCATAGTTTGAAAAACGCTGGTCTAAACCATTGGTTCTCAACCTTTTTTATCCATGGGTCCCTTTTCTCTCCTTTTTTTATTAGTGGACCCCTCATAAAAATTGGAGATAAAAAATATTTTATTTTAATATTTTTGACTAATAAAATTTTTAAGTTTTTGATAAAGAAAATAATATATAATTAGAATTCATATTGAAATGAAAGCAAATCAATTTTAATTCAATTTTTATAATAATTATAGTGAAAAATTTACTTTTTTTAAATAAAAATGGTTATGAGCTGGTTTTCTTCATTTTACCATCAAAATATCATTGAGCACATCCAATTTATAATATTTCGCATATGGACCCCTGAATTATTATGTGGACGCCGGTTGAAAAGCCCAGGAAACTAAAAATTCTTTATATCGCTAGAAGCTTCTTTTATGTATGATTTATTTGTTTGTAGAAATGCGTACATCGGTAAGTTGTCGTCAAAATTATATTAGAAGTATATGAAGTATATAAATAATCATCAGATCAGTATTTATTTCTATTATTCTTGCGACCTTGAAACAATTTTCATTGATATTTTTCCTAGACGAGCCACCCTCATATCTGTTTACAAATTATCGGGCCTTGAAGCATTTTTCTATGAAAAGCGTGTTCATATCATAAATTCGAAAACTCGTTCATTATAATGTCTTCCATCTTCGGTTGTTTCTCTTCTTCCGAGTTGAGCATTTCTTCTTATGCATACTCTCATGATTCTGAAACAGCAACATATGTATATGAGGATTCTCAATCTTCGGATGAAACTTTTAGTGTTTCGGATAGTCTTGTTGCTCCGGATGGTACCATTTTTCAATGGGAACCTTTATCCTCAACATATGGCAGACCATTTTCACAAAATATTAGAAATCGTTGGAGTTCCTTGGATATTTTCAACTATTTTTCACTCAAGAGATTATTTGTTACATATTTCGCTGCACTAAAACAAAAATGGATGAAGTTTTTTTGCAAGTTTATTTAATTTTCTCTTTCATTTGTATGTAACCTAATTCTGAATGTTGAAATAAGATTAGGGATGTAGCAATTCCACATTTTGCCGATATATTATATTTGCCATTCACCGATTCCGATCATGATTCCTATACCTTGTTTTACCATAATTTTGCCAAAACATTAGGGACGTACATCCGCCCTTAAAAATTTTATTGGGGGTGTGAAACCCATTTTGCAAAACCATGTCGTCCTTCTGAATGCCCGTCTCTCTCTGTACAACCATGTATATGTATATATACAACCATATACATTTATATATGTATTATATATAATTTTACCTTGGCTATTATTTATCTTATTTTTAAGTTGAAAAATTTGAATTGCAATTTAAAATCGATTTACAATTATATAATATCCACAATTCCAAAAAACTTAAATAGGCTTTTTCATAAAAGTTTTTAAAATAACAAATAAGAGACTAATTGTTGCTTTAATTGAGCTTTATCTAATTTAATAGTTAAAAATTAAAATTAGAACTTGTCGTATTAAAATGCACAAATATTAATTTTTCCCCAACTTCGCAAGTTGGTAGCCTCTACTACCATTTCGGCTGCGATCCTCCCTAATGAAGATTTTAAAATGGATAAAAATCTTATTGATTATATATCGTGCTTATAACTTTTATGACCTTCCACCTTCAAAATTTAAAAAAATAAATGATTTGAGTCAGTAATTTTTTGACTCATAAATAAAAAACTGCTAATAGACTTTTTTATTTTGTAGAAGTGAAATTAATCATTAGCAAAATTTGAAATACTGTTATGATAAGTTTCAATTTGTGATTTGTTCGCGTATTTTTCTACTCTTTTTTTCATTGCTCAAGCTAAAAATAAACGCCTTGAGATAAAGTATCTATTTTCACAAAAAAACGGAGAGCATTTTCTCAAAACTGTGATGAATTGAGATATGTTCTCATCCGCTTTGATGTCAGGAGGGAAAGAAATCTCAACGATAAGTTGTCGCCAATTCGAATCCTACATGATCATTTTTTTTCAAAGCTGACATAAGTATTTCACTCCTCATGAATACGTTACCATAGATGAGCAACTTATAAAGTTTCGCGGCAAATCTTCTTTGAAAATTTACGATCGATCCAAACCTGGGCATTATGGAATCAAATGTTACCATTGCAATGATGCTCCTAACTATTACATTTTAGCACCTCAAATTTATGTTACAAGGTTGATAGACAAACGCTATTTTGCTTCAGAAGAAGTTGTGAAAAGACTTGCAACACAAGCAGAACTGCCTCATGGTTCTGGAATTTTTACTGATCGTTTTTTTACAACACACAATCTTTGTAAATGGGCAAAATTAAATAATTATGGAACCGTAAGAGCTAACCACAAATTCATCTTCTAGTTATTAGACCTCAGTATTTTAAAAGACTTAACGTAGTTTAACTGAGTATTACAAAACACGCCACTAAGAATTTTAAAGCTGTATGTTTTGTCCTCACAGCACTTGAGTATGATAAATTTGATAGGTGAAAAACATAAGCCTGAGACATTGATAGAATATACCAAATATAAATCAGGTGTAGATGTTAGTAATAGAATGCTGAGAGAGTTCACAACATATATAAACCCTCAAGGAGATGGCCTTTTCTGAAATTTTGTAATTATCTGGACATTGTAGCTCACAATAGCTGGATTATACAAATGTTAAATTATCCAGAATTTTTTCCTTCAACTCGCAAAAGTGGGAGAAAGTACTTCATCAGAGATTTATCGTTGAAGTTCAGTGAACTATCAATGCGAGCAAGGTTCAATGATCCCTTTACACACCGTCTTACAAGAGATCTCATAAGTTTCTATGGAATTGAGCAAGATTCAATTCAACCATCTACTTCTACACGAGGATATTGTTATGTTTCCACTTGTAAACCTAGAAAAAAAACCACAATAAAGTGTTCTAAATGCAACAAATCAGTCTGTAAATCGCATACAATTTATTTGTGTGAAAAATATGACAAATAATATTTCATATCTTCATATTTTTTTATTATCATTGAAAATTGTAATGCTTTGTTTTTAACTAATTTCATTTTTTCTTAATTTTAATCTAAAATAAAGCGTTTTTAATGAAATTTTTTATCTTTTTTTATAAAAAATTTTTTTCTGAGAAAAATTAAGGCTGTTATAGAAATATACGTGATAATTTGAATATAGGGTTTGTATATGTTAGTAGACTAAATCTGCAATTCAAAAATGTATTGGAGTAAAACTCCCAATTCTGTCTTGCGAAGGTTAATCAGAATGCTTTGAGAGAGGAAAAAAGTAATTTTATCCTTATAAAAAATTTTTGAACACGCATTGAAGAATATAAATTTCTAATGAAAAAAGAGCTAACAAGAAAGGGTCATCATAGAATGAATACCAAAATTACATACTGTAAATTATAATATGACGTAGAGACTACAATACGATAACGAATTTGTAGCCAAAAAGATGAAGGTCCTATCGAGTTACATAAGTTACTGTAGAATGAAATATTTTGAGTGAATTAAACACCTAAAGTTGGTTTATTAAATAAATTAAGAAAATAATTACCAGAGAAATAATGCAAGTAGCAGTTATTTTTATGTTTATATATTTGACATTGATTTACAGGTTTAATCGATTTTTTGACAGGTTTTATTGATTTCATAAAAAATGTATCACCATTAAATTCTACATACTTGAAATGTATAAAAACTTTTTATAAGAATAAAAATTTTAATTTTGACATGGGCTGTCATATTTAAATTATTTTGTCAGGTTTGACTAATTTTTATAAAAAAAAAGGAATATAACCAGTAAACACAGCCTACTTGAAAATGGATATATGTGTGTAAAATGTCATATACGGTAAAATTCATCGTCTCCCTATACTTTTATTTAACGTAATTCTCTAATTCAAAAAACCGTGCCTGATCCTTTCTTTTTAACCGCGAGGCGAAGATCAAAGATGATGAATTGAAATTTTTTCTTTAAAAATGCAAAGGCAAAAAGAACACTTTGAAAAGAAAGAATAACTTTGCCTTTATATTTTACATTCATCTTTGCCGAGTACTGACACAGGATTGTGAGCAAACACATTTTGGTTTGAGAACCATCTTCCTACGCCAGTGACAAGTCAACGATTTGTAAAATGCAGTTTTTAAAATACCCTTTCTTCCAGAGAAAAAATTAATGAAATTGTCGGTATATCATTTTAAGCTCTTGTAAATCACAATTTTCTTTTTTTTCAGGTCACACAAAGAATCTCTCAATACAAAATTCGTTCAAAGGCACAAACTGGGATGTGGGAAAGATTGCACTGTCCTTTTATTCTGGCCTATTTTCATATGCTGGATGGTAGCCTTTTTCTCATTCATGGTTCCATCACAAATGCCCCCCCCCCCCCATCTTCGCCCTTCGTAAATAAGCATCGGAATGAGTTTTTTGTTACCGATCAGTTAATCGTTAAAAAGTAAACAAACTACCATTTTATAATACTTGGATGTTTTAATAATAATAATAATAATGGATTTGTAAACAAGCATGATAAATTTGAATAATTTTTTTATATAATTGCGAAACATATTGAGTTACCATTGGTAAAAAATTGCTAAAAAATTTATCAGCTATTTTTAGATTAAATATAGAAAAAATTAAAAAATAGGATATGGATAAAAAAAATTGAATTTAATGTTAAACTCTATGCTGCGCAATATTTTCTAAAAAAAATAAAAAAATTTTTTTTCCAATCAGTTTGTTTTTTCAGTCTTTTTCCAGAATTTATTTTACAAATTCAACTTTATCACGCATATTTGTGAAAGATATGTGAGATTTTCCAATAATACGCAAAACACACTCTGATAATAATAATAATATTCACCACGAGTTTAAGGTTTATTTTTTTTCCTGAAAAAAATTTGGCTTACTTGATTACTTTTCTTATTCCTCCACTTTAAACATGTTTTTACTCATCATATTACAAGCCTGTTTTCTTCATATCTCTTTCAACTTATCCCCACAACCAATTTTATGTTCTTCCTCTACTTCCTTCCGACATCTGTTCCTGAAAAACTTTTGTTATGAACTCTTTTTTTCGATTTCCTTTCTATATATGGCGAAACAGTAGCAATCAGTATACATTTCTCAGTGATTACATCTATCTCTCATTATATTTATAATAAGAATTGATTTTTGATGTTCTTACAAACATTGTAAAATTTAGTGAACAAATAAATTCGAAACAATACCAACAACATTTTCACCTATATTTGCTCATCACTCAGTATACCTCATTCCCAACAGAAAAAGTTAATTCAATTTAAAAGGGGGAATTATAGAACTTAGACTGTCCATGAAATTAAATTAGACGAGTTAAACTTTTTTTCAGATATTACTTCAACCAAAAATGACGAAACTCCATTGAAGAAGTGAATTAAAGTTATAGGCAGAGATATAAAATCTCATTAAAATATTCAAAGTGTAACAAGATTGAAAATTTCAAATAAATTTTTGAATATAAACTTTGATTTTTCCAATTTTTACTATTTATAAACCATTTTCACATCGAAATGATCTTTTTTTAGTTTTAAATTGTCTTTTTTAAGTTCTAAATGCTCTTTCTACAATACAAAATAAAAGTGAAAAAAGACAATTTAGGAAAATTTGAATTGAAAAAAGACAATTTCGAACTTAAAAAAGGCAAATTAGAATTGAAATATTTCTCGATGTTTCCTGCTTACTTGTCTTCTTTGTTCATCTTCATTCAATGGCTTATCTTCAATAATTCTACATGTTAAATTTGGTCAAACGAACTTTTGTATAAATCAAGCACCAAATTCATAAAAAAATTATTATTATTGCTACACCAAATTCTAACCATATTTTTTTAAAACCTGATCTTATTCTGATGTACCACTATACCTTGAATATTTAAAATAAGTTTGTCTTTTTCTTCTTCTCATTTTCATAGATGGATCCTTGTAGCGTTTGTGGAAAAAAAAGTTAAATGAAATTCTATTCTTTGTATTTTTTTTGCAAAAAGTGGGTGTAGATGATCTAAGATTACATTTTAAATGTAGTTGTTGTTGTTGTTGTTGTGGTTATAAGTCAGTAGAGATGGTAAATGAAAAAGTTGTAGTAGATGGAGTAGAATTGGAAGAAGTTAATTAATTTTGTTATTTAGGAGAGATTTTAGATAAGGTGAATTCAGCTTGGAAAAAAATTAGATCAAGCAGTAATGTGTGTAGTAATAAAAAATTGTATTAGAACAGGTTTAGAATTTAGGGGTCAAGGTTGGGCATTGGAAGAAGCTGAGAAAAGTAGATTAAACACAACAGAAATGAGAATGCTCAGAATTATGTGTAATTTTAGTTTAAAATGCAGAATAAGTAATGAGAAAATAAGAAATTCATGTCAAGTAAATGAAATAGATAATATTTTAGAGAAGCAAAGGCTAGGAGGAATACGAGATCAAAAGAGCTTTGAATTACACAATGTGGGTAAGGGTAGATTATAAATATAAATTGGACAAATATTTATTCATAATTGCAAAACCGAAAAGACTCTAGCTTGCTGGGAAAGTAGCCGTAAAGCCGATTATTATTAGTATTATTATCTCTTCTCACTCTCCCAATAAATAGAGTAAGTTACTTAATTAGTTATTAATATATATATAATATTCATGTTTCAATTTTGCAATTCTACACGCCAAAAGTGGCACATTTTTGTGATGTTTAACGAATGCGTTTATTTGAGATTTTTTTAAGGAATTACTTGAATTTCGTGGTGGAAGAACTCCGAAATCCTTTCAAGTAAATAACTTTATTCTTTTCGCGCATGTGCTTCAACTTTGTGTGTATCTATGAGAAGTGGTGTGTATTCCCTCTGCTATATTTTATGCACCCCCCCTCAATTTCATCGCTTATCATATACAGTAGACCTTTTGATCTTTTATTCTTTCTTAAGAATTGACTTTTAGAAGACTTTGAATATGATTAAACTCTGACTTTAGATTATCCGATCAAATTGTTTTCTCAAGACAAACAAACTTAAAGTTCTTATTGTGACTTATAATTATAATAAGTGTATTTCAATCGAGTCTTTTATAAATATTATAATATAAATTTGGAAATTTTGATTGACACTTTCATTTTTTTTCCAAAAGCCTATATCTTATTATTAATCTTAGCATCAATTTTTTCTCTATATTTTTTCTATTAGCTTATTCAGCGAGGATAAATATTAAAAAAAGTCAATTAATTATTAAAATATTTATCAGATAAAAAAGCAAGTTGAAATTTTTGATCCGTATATAATTCTAAATTGTTTTGGAAAGATTTGCTGATAAAAAATTCGAGTCAGCTCACTGCCATGAATCTACAGTGTTTATCTTTTTATTTTATTTGGCTAATGATGACATTTCTAGAATATATTTCTATATTCTTTCTTCTCGTGAAGAATTTGTGATTTAATTTATAAAACATTCCAATTTGTAGATGGAAAGAGAATTTTGTCCCATTTGAATTTTCACATAAATGAGATTTTTACTCCTTTTTTCAATATACCATTTTTATATCGATTTACCATCTTCTGTTCTAGTTTAGCTTTTTTTGAATTTATTTTTCCTTTTTTTTATTTAGAGTTGAATTAAAAAAAAGCTAAAATATGAACTGTAATTGGTATATAAAGATTTTTAAGTGTGTAAAAATTTATGAGAATGGATATTTTTCATAGTACACGAAAATTTCATTTTCTTACCTATCTAATATAAAAGCTTTAAAAAAAGGTTTAATCAGATATTTGTGTTTTAGTTTGGGCTGAAGAATAGATGTTCTTGAGGTCAAACAGTTCTTCTTGGAGTAGTATAATAAGAAATACATTGGATTTTTTTTGGATTTGATACCAACACTGAAAGAGGAGAACCATCATCTCGTAGATTTCAATAAAAAGCTGCTAACCTAAATGAATAGGGACTAGTAAATGCGATCAATGTAAAAAGTTTATTTTTAAAAAGCTATAAAAATATAATTTTATAATTATTTTTTAAAAAAAATAAAACATAATTTTTTTTTATTATTATTTAAAAAAAAATTTTTTTAAGCTATCTTATCAATATAATCGATAGTTTCACTTTTACCATTTATCAATTTTCATTTGTTTATATAATTATTAATAGCAAAAAGCAATATGAGCTAGCTTTGTTGGCCTGACTTTGAAAATATTATGGTGAAATTAACGCCATCTACGCTAAGATTAATTCTTTTTTTATTTTATCCGTATAAAAAAGGTTTATATAATTTTCTTTTTTTTATTTATTTATTTTGAATTGATTTCAAATTGAAAAAAAAATTTTACCATACGATAGATAAATTTTTCTGTGTTTTATTTGAAATTGAATATTGGCATGAAGTAAAAAGCTATACTTCATCCTTCAAGGATCAATCACTACAATTTCATTTCATAAATTTTTTTCAAAAGTAAGCATATTTCTGAATACTTACACACCTACCATCCTAATAAACTCTAAAAACTATTTTTACAAAAGTTACTTAGAAGTTGAATATTGTTATTTATCCCATTTTTTATATAGAAATCTCCCACGCTCCATCTATATTTCTCTGCCGATGGTCACACTTGTCTACGTTTTAGCAAATGTCGCATATTTTACTGTCTTGGACGCGGAAGACTTGAAAAATTCGCCAGCTGTAGCGATAGTAACAATTTTATATCTTAATAACTTAAGCAACCAAAAGTCAATCAAATCACTTATTTCTTCAAGCACAGAAAATATTAATTTTTGAAATCAATTAAAATGTTTTAATCAATAAAGCCAAAAAATATTTTCATTTCAATAAAAAATAAAAAAAAATGATAATAAACTTTGCTAAAAAATGACAATTTTTATTTCTTTTTAAAGATAATAAATTATTTTCACCACATTTTTTTTAATAGAGTCCTTTCACAAAATGTATTAGTCCTCTTGTATTCGATCTATAACACTATGTGAAGGACCTGTTTCGGCTGTTGAAGCTTCATAAGTCCAACTTGTGTGTACAAAGTGCAAGTTTGAACCTGCTTGCAGTGGAGGTGCGTGAGTATCAACCAACTAGCCGTGAACGCCTAGTTTAGATGATTCTTTATCTACTTATGAATTGAATGTACCATTACGGCCTCGAATCAATACAATGTAGTAGCATTTGTATTTCGGAGAAGTGACTTTCTGCTAATTGTTCTAATTCAGACTTTTGCCGAAAAGACTCTTGGAAGCTTTAGCTGGATTATGCCGCTTTTTGTAGCTTGTTCCACCTTTGGAGGCCTTAATGGGGGCATTTTTGCTTCAGCCAGGTAATTTTACAACTTTGCATTTTTCACAACATTCCAGTCTCTTGCTATCGTAGTGGAAATTGTAAACGTTTTCATATGCAAACTATATTAATTGGGAAAAGTATGTTACATAATTGAATACTTCAAACTTTTTAATTATATAATTTACAAAAATAGAATGGAACAAATAACAAATCGAAAGAACATAAGGAATTCAAAGCTGATTTTCCAGCCACTCTTTTCAATCAATACAATTAAGTCATTCAGCATAAAAGATCCAAAATTTTTGAATTAATGATATCCAAAAAATAAATAAATATTTATAGCTTTTTTTTTTTAAAAAAAACTTAATAAATTTTATCTTATTTGTTTTTTATCATGGATCATTTAAAATCTCTGAATAAAATCTTTGTGATTCTGCATTTGTTGATTCCTGTACACAGTTTGTTGGCGTCCCCCCTCCGACTATATGGGTTTGTATTTGTATGTGAAGGACAGTGAATTTACATACAAAAGACAATAAATTGAAATAAGATGGATGTTGCTTTTTTTTTTATGGTATTTTACTTTTTTTCATGTTTTTAAGAAATTACAAAAAAAATTGATAGAAATCGGATATCTTATAAGGTATGAATGATTTTTTTATAGCACATATGTTTAAAAAGAACTTTTTCTACGTGTTTTCTTTTATATACACATTTCATTAAGGGGATGGACATGACGACTTTTTTTCCACATCTTAGTGTTAAACAGCATTTTGAGAAGATTTGTAATTTATTCATTGAAAATTTATTTATGTGTTAAAATAAAAATATAAAATTTATTCGTGTTAAGTATAGTAAGTCTATTATTCTTATTCCATTTCAAAAGTTGAGTATAATTATTCATTTCTTCGAGTTGTTTTAATGGAGTTATTCGTATAAATATAAATATAATACATCAAATTCATTTCGACAATATTACTAGAGAAACCTTTTTTTTCAAGGCTTTTTTTCGTTGGCGGAAGAGAAAGACAACTGCCAACATTCTTAGCCATGATCAATGTGAAAAAGTACACTCCAATGCCGGCCATCTTGTTTATTGTAAGTATTTATGGGCGGGTGGCAAATTTTTTTTCAAAAACTTTTTTGAATTGAAAATAGGGAATCACTTCATGTTTGATGTGTCTCATGACTGACGTCTACATCCTGATCAATTATGCAAGCTTTGTAGAGTCCTCATTCATCTTCATGTCTGTTCTCTCCCTTCTTTGGCTGCGATACAAAGAACCAAACATAAATCGTCCAATCAAAGTAAACAATTTCACTTCTTTTATTACTTTTTTTATCTCTTCAAAACTTGACTTCAAAGATATGAAATTTTTTTCACTTTTTCAAACAACTTGAAGTTTGAAAAGAAATTATAAAAAAATTCTTTAAATCATCTAAAATAACTGCGAAAAATAAATAATTTTATTTTTTATTGAATGAGACATACAATTTACTAACGTGCTTTTAAAATTTTTATAGAATCAATTTTTTTCGGATCCGCTAATCCCTAGATAAACTTAAATTCTTGCCGCAGTTCAAATGTGTTTCCAAAAGTCCATTAAAAAATTCGTTTGTAAAGGACTTTATAGATACATTCATTTTTGTCATGAAAGAATTGCAAAAAAAGTGCAGTAAATCGCAAACTAATTTCTTCATATATGAAATCTTGAATTGCCTCCTTACGTAAAAAATTGTTTGAATAAAAAGTTTATATTGTAAGTACAAACCTTTTGTCTTCTTTTTTAATATTCCTTTTACTTTGAATCGCGTTTGATCATCTCAATGGTAATTACATCCTTTGGCACTATCGCTGTTTGAAATCGTGATGCGGATAATGTATTGGTTTTTTTTAATTGAAAATTAATCAATTATACTGGAGAGATTTTGATAAAATTTAGGGCTTTATTTAGAAAGGACTGAGACCCCCATGTCTACTTTAACAATTTAAGTAGAACATAGGATGCAAAAAATCTCTTTTTTAGTGAAAAATGGAATGGTGTAGCTTTTAAAATTTTTGTGTTAAACCCTCATTGATTACTTCAGCGATAAAATTATAGTTATGTTTAAAATATCTTTAATGCTACGGTGGTGAAGGAGTGGTATCTGGTTCAGAATTTTTAATAAGTATTATCGACGAATTAGAATTGTAATTATATTATAGAGAACATAGAAAGGATGGGTTTTTGTAAAATGAAGAAATTTTTTCTCTTGATATTCTTTATCAGCCTGTATTTTCACTTTTTTTCAATGAAAATTATATGTTCCTCAAACTCTAGGTCAACCTCTTTTACCCAATAACCTTTTTGCTAATCTGTCTATTCCTTCTCGTTGTGCCGCTATACCAATCTCCCCGTGATTGTGGAATGGGTTTGCTCATAACGCTTACAGGAATCCCCATCTACTTCTCAACAATCTACTGGAAGAAAAGACCGCAAGTAATCAATAGATCGATAGGTATTCAACTTTCTATTTTATTGACTCACTTCATTTTCTCATCTCTTTCCACTTTTGTTTCTATACACACACACACACCATATGATGAATAATTTTATCCACTAGAAGTTATCACTACATTTTTAATATTTATAGTTATATGATATGATTTTATTGAGTTTTAACATCAGAACGATGTTATTTTATTGGTTACAGAAGACAGGAAAAATGCCAAATTGTTATTAAATTTCGGTGAAATATCCGTCCTTTAAATGTCCGTTTGGTAAAATTTTTTGTTCGGTCAAATGTCCAGGTACCAGGACTCGTAATTAAGGAACCTATGGACACTCACATCTAATATTTTGTGGGCATGGAAACTAGTAGGGCATAGTATAATTATAAATTTAGTCTTAAACGTCATTCGTTAAAAAGATTTATTTCTAATGGAGGATATGCTGCACTATTGAGACCTTCTCTTGACAACAACATTTTGATGATAAATAGGAATTTAAGAAAGAATAATATTAGGAGATAAATTTTATGTATGTTCAAATTGTTATTTTCCGTTAAAAATTTCCAATTTGATTTAATTTGTAGCCTAAAAGCAGGGCTGGCCTTAGGCCACTGCAACCTATGCGGCCGCAGTGGGCCCCGCGCTTCTCATTTTGATGATATATTGTATGATTTAGCTAAATGCAAGGTTCGCAAAGTAAAGTTACTTTGATCGTCATTTTGTGTTAATGAAAAAGTAATAACATGAATCCCTTTTCTTTTTTTCAAAATCCTATTTCTCACTTTTAATCTTTTTTCCTACCCACACTGGGCCCCGCGCAATCCATTTTGCATAGGGCCCCGCGAACACTAGGACCAGCCCTACCTTGAATGAATAATAAATAAATTACATTAAAAACAGCAGTGCTATTTTATTTTAACGAAGAAATGAATGGAATAAAAATTACAAAATCACATATGTTTAGAAAGTTTTTGCGGTCGAAAGTGCGTAAAAAAATTAACGTGCGTTTTACGGCCATTAATTTTTTCAAGATGCGTTCAAGCTTCTCTCCAAAAATTGGTGGCATCCATTTCAATTAATGAAAAAAAATTTTTGACATGAATCTTATAATTTATCGATAAATTTGTTTTAGCGAACACATAATAGAAAAAATTAATGTGAAGCTAGCTAATCAATAAATCAAATCACACTAAAGATACATTCTCCAAAAAAACTCATTCTACGAATCAAATATCAATATTGGTTAGAATATATGTTCAATAAATTACGATTATTAGATTTTGATGAAGATTTTGAAAGCCAAATATTAAACTAAGAAGATTCATTATTTTTTTATAAAAGTATCTAATAATATTCAGTTTAAGAAAAAAATGCTAAAAGATAACACAAATAGCTGAATTTTTGTTTTTTTTGATACCAATATACTGCAAATTTAATTTGAAAAAGCGACTTATCACAACTATTTCAGGTTTGGAAGTGTGTGAAGTCGGAAATGTAAAAGTATATGATAAATCGAAGTCAGTATCTGAGTCGAAGTCGGATTTTTTAAGCATTAAAAATATTTTTTGATTAATTAAAAAAAAACTTATTTTTGCAAGTCATGTCATTTCCTGATATGTAAAAACTTTCTAGTTGTTTTTTTATTCTGAAATATCATTTATTTTTAATTTCAGATCATGTAACCGTTTTTCTTCAGAAGCTTCTTTACTCAGTTCCCACTAAGGATTATGATGAATAACCTTAATTGATGGATGAATATGATTTGATGCTTCTTTCTCTAAATTTGATTTTTGAATGTAGAGAGACAAGCTGTGCTGTCTTGTCAGAAGAAATGTTTTTCAGGCTTTTTAACCTTTTGATTTACCAAATATGCAAATAAATATTTTAATTTTTCTTTAAAATTTAAAAAAAAATCGTTGTGTCCAGGAAATTTCATTTGTAATAATTAATACACTTTTTATTTTCAAAATTTATAATGAAAACTTATTATGTAATTATTTTTAACTTAAAGGTAAGGTACCGTGGGGTGTTTTCATCGAGAAGACAAAATTGCACCGCTTGTATCGAATTACGAAGAAGTGAAGCTTGATAGGGTATCGAACCCAAGACCTTGGAGCTATCGAAATCCAGTATCTAACCAACCTTACTCACGCCCGAGTAAAAGCTTTAGCGGCTTCATGAAATGGACAACTTCATACAAGAAGAAAAATATTTTTAAGAAACCCATACAAAATTAGAACCGTTTTAATAGAATAAAAAAGAAAATAAGAAACTTAGATGATGGACATATTAATAAAAATTTCCGCTATCTTCCCTTGGTATTTGGTTATTCTAGGTGATATTTTAATTATTTTTTAGCTTTACTTATGTGTTTGAATTTTGATTAAGTTTTATTAAAATATTTTTGTGCCGAAAATTTTTATTCTATTATATGGAATTATTATACATTTCATTAAGTTGTCAGTTTTACAAAATGAATGAATACAATTGTACTGCATGTTCACCTAATTCAAGGTATAAACAAGTTTTAAGATTCATATACAAAGTTGCTCCTTTTGCGAACTGGGCAATCTCACAAATGGGGTGTAACACATATATATACATAAAACTCTTTTTCAAATCAAAGTTGTTTCAAAAATATCCTTTGAAATTGTACTTCTCCCCTTGTGATGATGAGTTTGAAGTAAAAAAGGTTAAAACTTTATGGTTGGTTGGTTGGTTTGAGATATCAAAGCACTTTCAACCGTAAGGCTATATGCTTGCATTATGCTTAAGATGGTTAATCACAGTTTTTGTGAATTTGTTTTTAGAGTTGGGAGCCTTGGGGATCGAACCCCTGACCTTCAACTGTTAAGCTGAGAGGTACACACTAACAACCATTGAGGCTCAAACTTTATGGTATAAACAGAGGTGATTTAAGACTAAAAAAATTTGTAGTTCAAAGTACATAAATAAAAATTAACAATAAAATAAAGTTTTATTTATCCAAAATATGAAAACAAATCTCACAACATGAAAAAATGTATTTATTCATTCTTTTTTTTCTTGCTAAGACATAGACTAAATCCTCATAAGAAAACTTACATAACACATCTCCTTCTATACAAAATAGAAAAAAAATATTCTTTATGTTGTAAATCCAGTTTTAATAGTTGTAAAATGCGGAATCAATTAAACTGTAGCTTTTAGTCAAAAGAATAAGAAAATATTACTTCAACAAGCATGGGTACAACTCAAAAAATTAATGACCTATGAAACCCAATAATCTGAAACCATTAATTTCAAATAAGTTTTTAAAGAGAATCTAGATAAATGTTGACTCCAGTTATTGAAAGATGATTTCTATCATATAATATCAAAAAAGATCAATGAACCATCTATCAAAGTTACTGATATAAATTCCTCATTGTCAAATTTGACAAATAGCAAATTTGAATTTGTTAAACGTTTTTACCATTATAAAACTAAAAAAAATAATCAGTCTCTATTTCTTCACCAACTACATCAGCGAAGTGTTCTTTACGTCTCAAGCTACTAATGAATCTAAGTCGTCGTTGAACCCTAATTTCTCTCAAAAAATTTCTTCCAAAATGACAGCATATTTTTGATACTAAAATGACAACCTTGTCTGAAATCAAAAAAATTATTAACGATAAACTTTGACCTGCTCCAAATAAATTCTGCATCAAAAATTTTAAGAAAACATCTTCTAATTCACTTTTCATAGAAATTGCGGATACTGCCAAATTTGAAACACTGAAAACTACTCTAAACGGCTTAAGCCTACCTTTTTGAAAATCGAACCCATACACTGCAGTTTTTTCTTACACTCTGTCGACAATAATTTATCCATTGATGATCTAAAAAATAATCGCTGCAAGAATATCTTAAAACCGAATGACATTACTGCAATTTGTAAGCTTTATTATTTTTTTTCTGCAAAGTAGGCTTTAAATTTAACTACATGGATGTTAAAGACATTTTTATTAATTGTTCAGTGCACAGAATTAAACTTCTCAAACATAATATTAAAATTTGTTTCAGATGTAATAAACTTAATCATTTTTTCTGCTTACTGCAAATCAACTGATTTTTTCTGTAGATTCTGTGGACAGAACCATTCCTCAGCCACACGCAAGTCAAAAAACATTTCTGCAATAATTGCGCTTTAAAAAAACTCGATACTTCGCATGTCTGCAACCCCAAACACTACTTTAATCTCTATCAATGTAAAGAATATTTTAACGAACTGAATGCATTTTCGCTCAATTTCTGCGTAAACAAATGACATCCTTATACTCTCAACATAATGATTTTTTGGCAACTCCGATGACAGAATTGTTTGATTTTCGCATCAATCCAACTGAGCTGATTTCTTAGAATGGCCTAGCATCCTCTTCTACATATAATTACACTACCTGCTTAAAACCATTTCATGTTAACATCAAAAGCTTCTTCAAAATTCAATTATTTCTTCCTCTTCTATCTCAAAATTTTTCTATCTGAAATTTAGCAGATAAGCAACTACTCCCGTTTTAAAATTAAAAGTTATAAAAAATTTTCTACTCTAGGAATTAACGCGGTGGAGTAATGCTCTTTTTAATATAGAGACCATTTCACACTCGTATTCCTATTTTTAAATCAACTCAAAGTGCACAATAGATTTCTCAATTTTGTATTAATCTCTCGAAGATATTTAAAAATCAATATAGATTCTTAAACACTTGTGAATTTTTAATTTTCTCTTAATAATATATTAATCTCCAAATTTTCACATGCGACGCAATCCTTCTAGGAGGTTTTAATGTTAACCTACTTTCTTAATCACTACCTCATTTCGCTCATCTTTTATATCTGTTTGTCAAGCGCTGTGTTTCTTCCCTCTAATAACTAAACGCACAAGAGAATGTCAAACATTTAACAAAAGAATGTAAAAAATTGAACAAGATAATGTAAAAAAATGTCTTAAAAAAGAAATTAACAATTTTGTTAATTTTAACCATAATTTCAAAAGGTTCAACACAATCTCTTATTTATCATACCATTTCCCTTTCAGTGGTGATTCTCTTTAATATTTCACCTGTCTCTTCAGCAACTGCTAAGTCTAGCAAAGTTTCTCGCAATTTTTCAAACTACAGAATCCGTTTTTTCCGAATCTTTTTGCAGATCATGATTTCGCCTCTCTCCTGATTCGCTCTAAGCACAATGCTCATTTCCTCTTTTTGTTAGTGCCATTAAGACTATTTTTGATTTTCTTTTCCCACCAATACTATTAATAAATTTCTATACAGAAAATATTAATTGTTTTTTACCCTCTAGCCTAGTCGCAATACTAACATTTTCTACAATTCTATAAATAAAAAAATTAAAGAAGCTAAACTATTTACTCTCATTAACAACTCTCAAGCAACCGTAAAAAGAACTTGAAAACTTTAAATAACTTTTTTAATCTTAACTAAACACCCATCAACAATCTTCCTTTTACCCCTAATGATTTTCTCAATTTCTGGTTTCCCATTACATCAGTGGTCCAAACTCGACTTTTGATTACATCAGGTCTACCTTTACTCACAAAGATATATTTAATTGGCGTCTTCTCTCATAAAAATATTAAAACTACTGGTCCCGATCAAATCAACCTTAAAAAATCGCACACCGTAATACGCCTTCTCAAAAACAAAAAATCAACTACTTCTATTTCTAATTATAGATCTATTTCACTCACCTCAAACTTCTTCAAGATATTTGAAATAATGCTTCGAGATAAAATGATAATCTTTTATGCAGTTTTCCTTTCTATCACATAAATCTACTGATAAATCTCCTCTCTGAAATTTGCAATATTTCTTATCCCATAATTCATTAATTAACATATTCATTTTTATTGATTTTACCAAAGCTTTCGACACAGTCAAACACTCCCTTCTTTTTAAGCTAGAAAGACTTGATTTTCACTCCAAAACTCTTACTGGCTAAAATACTATTTATCAAAAATAACAGTAAGCGTTTTCCATTCTTTTACCAAATCTTCTCAACCACAAATAAACTTCAGTATTCCTCAAGGCTTAATCTATGGACCTATTCTCTTTCTCATCTTTATCAACCACAGCACATCTATCCTTCCCAACTGCTGAAATCCAACATTATACGAAGATGACGTCACACTTTTAAATAAATGCCGATAATTCGAAAACTATTCATACATTACATTCTATAGCATTGTAATCTTGTATCAACTTTGGTTGCATAATTTGAATGTGCTGTTCTTTGTTTGAGCTCCAACGTCTGACTTGGCTAATGGGCTGAACACTCTGAAAATTTGATAACATTGTGACCTTTGCATTATCTATCCAACGTACAGCGATTACACCCATTTTTTCATTGTTCGCTACCGATATAGAACCTCTTTTGACACGTTTTTCATCCAAATGCGCTCCACATAGCCTATTTTTCCTCACAGTACAGGTTGTAGATAATCCAAGTTTATACAAACTTGATATCAATCTTGTAGAACTAAACCAATTATCAAAAAACAAAGCACAGTTGTCAAAAGATGGAAGCTGCAAGCATAATTAATGAACAACGCAATCATTAAGAAATTTACCAGGAGTTCTCATTATACCTTTAGCTCCAGAATATGGTATCATATCGTAAGGATACCCATTTTTTCCTGCTAAAATAAAATTTTTGTATCCGAAGCGAACTGATTTGCATCTAATTGTTTGTTTCGCTGAATGACGACCCGTATAGAGTTTCATTTGCTCATCAATTAGTGAGTGTCGAAAAACCCAAAACTTTTCAAAGAAGTGTTAGCAAGATTATAAAGAGGTCTCACTTTAGCAAGCTTATTTTCTTTGCACAAATATTTATTATCTGTTAAATGAATGAAATCTGAAAATGTATACATCCTGGGAACTTTCCCAATACATTCGCAATCTCGGAAGCTTGTGAAATCCAGAAAAAAATAAAATTTCAGCAAACTTTTTCAAAGTAAACTCATCAAACAAAAAAGAACTATTATTTTTAATTTCTTTTGCATATCGAAGTATTTCTGTAACAATATGATGTTTAATATCATCATTGAAAAGTTTTTCGAAAGCCTCAACAGTCATAATTCCTTTGAAATCATCAATTATTTTTTGTCTTGAATTCTTTTGCTCAATACTTAAATTTTCTGAAGATGGGGAGTTTAAACACGATTTAAAATTGTCTCCTTTTTCCCAACTTTTTTTGCAAGTTTTGAACTAATTTGAGAGAGAAAAACAATATCGTCAACTTTTTCATGTTCTTTTGAAAAATATAAGTCTTGCATACAACGATCAATATTCTGCAAACTCAGATCAGAGGATATGATGTTTTCAATGGTATTGCTTTCTTCAAAACTACTTGATTGAACTTCCACACTTGAACAAATTTCCGGGACTCCAGTACAGTCATCGGTCAAGTCTTCTATAAAGTCGTCATCAATGTTTTCCATATCAGTTTCCTCATCATTTTGGGGAGGAATAACAACAATGTTGATTGAATCTGTATTTTCACCTATTGAGTCTAAGGCACAATGTAAAAATTTGTGTGTATTTTTATCATGAACAGAGAACTTTTATTCTTTATTATCATAAGCGTTATTCTTTTCCTTTCCATAGTTTTCATTGGAAACCCTATTCACTTTTTGGAGTTTTTCTTGATTTATCAAAGAAAAGTTTCCTCCGTCCCATTCAACATAAACACCAAATTCCTTTACTTGTTTTACAACACCATACACTTTGGAGTTATTCAACTTTCCAACAAGATTTGAATATCCCAATCTTCTTTTTTTAGAAAGATCTTTGCAAACTAAGTTTGTAGCTTGGGTACTCACAATATTTTCTTCCATAAAATTAGCTCTCTTATCAACAGAACAATTATTATCCATGAAGAATGATGAAAAAAGAAACTTAAAATTTTCAAATCAACAGGAAATCTACTAAAATATCAACAAAAATGACAAACTATAAGGGAAAGCTAAAGAGATGTGAAAATGAATGCAGACTTGCTTATGTACAAAAACAAAAGATGATTGATAATGACTATGAAACAGAAGATACGCAATCACAATACGAAATTTTTTTCAAAACACGTCATTTTTATCTATTTATGAAGAGTAAGAGGAACTGTGATTGATGATCGAAGATAAATTGATGCAAAGACAAAGCACAAGACTTTTTTGATAAAGTGCTTTACATATGTGGACAATAGTCATCCCTAGTGTGCACATATGTTGACATCATATTGTAAATACACAAAGGAAGAATTAAAAAAAAAGTTTACTTTCTCTCATTTTTATACTATTTTCTGAAACATATTTCTAGAATGTATACAATATGAAAGTTTCAAATTTCGACAGTTTGTGAATTTTATGATGTTCAATATAACATATCTTTTTTTTGAAGAATTAGTAAAAAATTTTCAATTAGCTTTTATCAAAAAAAAATTAAAAATCTTGAATTTTCATGATTATAGTAAAATATCAATAATTATTATTGATTTGGATAGTAAATTAACTCGGAAAATATTCTCGATTTTTTTTGATGGAGTTAATTTTTGTGTGTAAACATGTGTACGCTAGGATATAATGGGTTAATCTATGAACCTATTCTCTTTCTCATCTTTATCAATCACAGCACATCTATCCTTCCCTACTGCTGAAATCCAACATTATACGAAGATGACGTCACACTTTTAAATAAATGCCGATAATTCGCAAACTATTCTTCTATTTATAGCTATCGCAAAGATGTTTATACATGATCTCTTTGTGATAATCATTTAGTCGTCCATCCTATCTCTGTTATTGCTCGAATATCTAACCTCTCAAATTTTTTTATAAAAGGATTTCTACCTGTCGAATACTCTATAAAATAAGAATATGGAACCCATTTTTTAGTATATAAGTATATAAGATTATACCTTAAATTATTGTAGATCTCTAAATTATATAGTTGCGTTTTTAGTAATTCTAAAAGACTTTGCTATTACATTGTTTATAACAGCAGAAATTATTTACCCAAATTTATCAATTATTTGTTGGCAGATGGCCGGCAGCATAATGTCTCAATCGAGTTAGCCTGGCCTCGAAAATTGCCCATATAAATAATTGTTATGTACGTTCAGTGAAGTATGAATCAAAAAAGAGAAGTTATTATCTTTAGATCCATACAATTTTAGTTTTAAAAGTTAAATTTTAGGCTATAAAATTTGAAAGCTTTTGTCAAGTCAAGAAAGATTTCAAGAATATTATTCTATTGTTAAAGGTTACTATATGTTTTTTCAAAAAAAAATATTATGAAGATATTATGTATTATGCGATTTCTTGAATGCGAATTGCAATGGATAGAACAAATTATTTTTTAAAAATATTGATAAATGTGTTAAAATACAACCTTCTGAAAGATTTTGGAGATTGTCTTGATTATACTTAGTGGTCTATAGATGTTGATAAGGAAGACCGACCCTTTTTATGAACTGGAACAATTGTAGATATTTTGAAAGATGGAGGATAAAATAAAATGCACGAATTGAAGAAAATATTCAGAAAGTTAGAGATAGTTTGATTTAAGTATTTGATATGCCTTATGAACCTATCTTTGGAGTTTGTATTTTTCATTTCATCTATCGTATTATCAATATCAAATTTAGAAATGCATTTGAAACAAAAAAATGCGGTTGGTCTATCAAATTATTTTGTGATAAAATTAAAATCTGAGCAAATTGAATCTGTAAAAGGAGAATTGAAGAGATTTACTACCATTATGCCTGGTTATATTTACTTTACTTTTTTCAAGATTTAGATAATAGTTTATCTTAGTAATTTGCTATTAGCTTACGTCCTAAATTTTTTGCTTGGAATGAGTTTATATATTTCAGTCAGCTTAATGCCATCACTTTATTTTAATCGTATATGTAAATCTTACTCTTTTTTTTTAAACAATTTTAGGTATTCATTATTGACACAAGGATTGAGTTTGTAACAATACTACTTTGATTTAAAAATAGAACATTGACAATGTGCATATTCTAAAAATTTTGCTACTGTTAATGTTAAAGTAGAGACCAAGAAATTTGGATAATTAAAATAAAGTGCTGCAAAATCGTTCAAATCATAAGAATTGAACATAGGATAAAACTTTAAATATGAAAAATGATTTGAATTAACTTTCATTATTATATTTGGTTTTCAGTTTGATTGACAAAATTATCAAATCAATAACAAAAGCATCATAATTATTAAAACAAAAATAAAAAAAAATATTATCAAGAAGAGAAGAAAATTTTTGAACTCGTTTTGTTTATTATTGTTTGAGAGAAGTTTGTTTATGAGTTTCTCAAAAAAAAGAAGTTAATTTTGATTTCTCAAATAGTGTATAAATTTTTATAATTATATAAATTTGGAGTATGGATGCCTATATATATTAATTATAAATAGGCTTACCATTACTTAGGTAAAAATAGACTATTTAAATGATGGATTAATCAGTTCTATGTATAAAACAATATGTTTATGAATCTTTTTCTAATCTAAGTTTCGTTTATTACATAACCTTGAAGATTTTATTTTGATTTTTATATAATTTTAAAGACAAAGGCTAATAAATTGTCAAATTTGTTGAGTATAGAACAAAAATTACTATTTAACACCAAACAAATTTTTAAACCACTCGTCTTTCTTGAGTTCTTTTGTTCATTAAATGTACTTATAAAACTTGTGTTATATTTGAGTTGGAATTATTTTTTGATATAATTAATCACTGAAAGTTCAATCGTTTAGATGATTAAAATTAAATGAGGTTATACTTTTAATATATATATATAGAGAGAGAGAAAATTCTTCTCTCTCTTTTTCTTCTCTAGGACTAATGATATGACGTCTTCTTTGACAATGTTAATAGGTGAAAATCTAATTAAATATTGAGAATTTTTTATATTCTTTCGAAATAATTTAATTTTTGATGTTTAAAAAATAATATATATATTGTTTAAATTCATTTTTTTAATTTTTAATTTTTTGATTATTTAATTACTCAAACAAGTACCTTATGTAAATGACGTTTTTAAACATTAAATATATTTTTAACTCAATTAGTTACATTATTTTCTTCAATTTTTTTTTATAAACTATGTGATTATTAAACACTGGCAGATATTTTCATATAAAAAATTGTTAATTAAAATTTTCATTTTTCATTGAAAATACTCGCGTATAGAATTTGAAAATCTAACTAAAAGAATATGTTTCTGCGCTACTACAACTATCCTTATTCCGACTATAATTTTTGAATCTAATAGTCGCATTCATTTTTAAGATAGTTTTATATTTTCAAGTAGGCAATTTTATTTGCTTGAATACAGGTGTCTGCTGGTCGTCAAAGGTTAGTTAGTATATTTTAAATTGAATTGAATAAGTACATTTAGTTCTGTAGCAAAGCAATATTGACAATACTGCTATGTGCTTCACTTATTTATAAGGATTGCTAGTTATAATTGCGATTTTAATTGAGTTTCTAGCCTTGGTGATCGGACCGGGGAATTTCAACTGTTAAGATGAGTGTATTACCTTGCCTTTATTGATCAGATAAGTACATCTTTTATTATAAACAACTCTTCTGAATCCTGCCTCAAGTAGCTAAAGGTGAATCGCCTTTTCACGCTGTTGTTTAGGTAGTTGCCTAGCATTATTTAATAATTAAAAAAAATCCTAATTATAATAAATTATATTTTTTAAAATTATAAGATTATATTAAAAATAATTAAATTAACTCAAAATGAGCCTTATTTCATTGGAAAGGGAGAAATGAATGCGATGTTTACAATTCCAAAATTTAACAAGAGAGCCATAGGTCTGCGAGTTTAGCAAGTTGCTTAATTTTTGAGCTAATTTGAGTCCTGAACCTTTAGTTTTTTGGTTTTTTAAATTTAAAAATGATGTACAGTTTCCTTTCTTTATTTTCTAAAAGTAAATAGTGTTCACTGCCAGACTAATAAAACAAATCCAGAAGGTTTATTCTAGAGTCAAAAGACTTTATAAAATTTCGTAATAATTTATTAGTATTAAAACAAAAATGTTTATTTTTATAACAAATTTTACTGAAAATGGCAAAATTTTTGTTTTTTAAAACTAATTACACATATATAAAACAGTGCGCACATCCTTAAAATTATTGGCGTGAGGGGGGGGGGGGGACTTTTTTTTAAATTAAAATTTACTTTAATAGAATTTGTGTCTGAGACCACCGTAAAACATATAAAGTAATATAGAAAGTCTATTCACCTCCCAAACAATTTTTGAATGATATAAAAAAGATATAGAAATAGAATTGGAAAAATTAATAATCATTGGTGCAGCCAAAGGCTTTTTCTCACCCCTTCTACTCCCCGTAAGTGCGCCCCTGGTATAAAAATATTTTATAGTGCCTTTAAAAAATACATATAGCTAAAAAATCGTTAAGAAGAACAATAAGAAAAGTTCTAAGATTGAATATCTTCTGATTATATTTCTCTATAAGATGAAGTTATTTATGCAAAAAATTTGAACATTTTTGCGGATATGCCTTTCTAAATATTCAATAAAATTTATTTTTAAATGAACAAAAACAGTAAAGTTTCTAACTAACAAATTTATTTAAATAAAACGAATTTTCGACTCCACCAGTCAAAGTTGAAGTTAGTTACATTTACATCTTCTACATCTAGTACTACAACTTGATAAAGATTTTACTCTTTTTGTTTACTCTTTTTATTTCAAATAAATGGCCCTTCAGCACTTTATTTATTTAAAATATGTAAAATATTTTTTTTATCTTAATTTTTTAAATCCTATTTTTAGCTGATTCAAATTTAGTCATCTGATTTTTCTCTTACGCCTAGTAATGGTTTAGTAATGTTGAATTTTATGTGTTCTCTAATTATTTAAAAAAATAACTTTTTAACGATTCTTATCTTCTCATTGCTCCGATTATCAAAATGAATCCCCTACTTACGCTTTTTTCTCCTCAAAAATGCTATCTTTGGTTTCTTTTAATTTTTTTGCGCTTTGTCTTTGCTATTTTTCTGCAAAATGGCTACATCCATGCGGATGAATTTTTTCAAAGTTATGAAGTCATGTGTCAAGCTTTTTTCAATTTTTATGCTTACATTCCATGGGAATTTCAAAAGGTTTACGCCCTTCGCTCCATCCTAGGCCCCTTGATATCCATTGTATTCCCCTACAGCTACCTCCATTCTGTTAACTACTTACTTCCGTCCCTAATTTCTGTGAAAAATGTGAATCTCTTGATAGCTCTTCCCCGAGCCTTTGTTACGCTTTTCTCTTTCAGTATCGATGCTTTCATCGTGTATTTGACGTTAGAATCGCGTTTATTTCCTGGTGTGAGCTTTGAGTTGTTGTATTTCTTGCACTGTACCTCTTACATCACTCTTGTTTTCTTTACGCGTCCTCTCAATAATTCATTGGAGTCATTTTGCCTTTCGTTGCTCTGGCTTTCACTTTTTCGCAAGAAAAGGGAGGCGACTTCACCAGATGTCAAGGAAACCTTAGTTCCTCTCTCAAAATCTTTTCTCTTTTTCTTTGTCGCTGCAATTTTCATTCGACCGACAATCTTGATATTTTGTTTTGTGCCCATCATGGTTTATCTTTTAAGTCAATTGATGAAACCCAACTCTATTAACATAATCAATCTCGTCTCCTTTTTCTCCCGTATGCTCTTTCCCTCTCTTTTATCCATTATCTTGTTTATTTTTGTGGATTCAATATTCTACCACTTTGGACTTTTAGTTCTTTTTCGACCATGGATTCTGCTTCCTAAGATTGCTGAGTTTTTACAAAGGAAAAGAGGCCTTGTAATCACTCCACTCAACTTCTTTCTCTATAACTCCAAAGGTGAGAATGTGGAGAGTCATGGCAAACATCATCTCTCCACCCATGTGCTTCTCAACCTTCCCCTCTGCTACGGTCAATTACCCTTTATTATCTTCTCAAAAGTCTTTGAACTTTTCTTGAATCCTCATTTTGCTCCTTTTCGCGAACTCACATTCACACTGACGTTTTCTCTCGTCTGCCTCTCCCTCATCCCGCATCAGGAAGCGCGGTTTCTTCTTCCCCTTCATCTGCCAATTTTGCTTTTAAGCGCGAAAATAATTTCCCGCTACTCTCGCACCAAAAAGTTTGTGTTCCTCGCTCTCTGGCTCATCTTCAATCTCTGTCTTGCCATCTTTTACTCAGTTTTGCATCAGGGAGGCGTTGTTCAGGCTCTCAAGTATCTTCAGAAGGACATCTTGAAAACGGGAGAAGAAGATTTGAATTATTACTCTCGTTTCGGAGAAAGCCTTGCGCCAACAAGTTCTTCAAAGCATGTCATTTTCTTTGCCTGCACTTACATGCCGCCTCGCTTCATTCTCACTCTCCTAAACACAGAGAAAAAGTCCAAAGATATCATGCTATTTGATCTTAAGGAAGCGAACTTCCATCATGTCCACAAAAGCATCTCTTGGTTTATGACCGACGAATTCCTTGTCAAGAATATCAGTGACAAACACAAAAAGGCAGATATTCACTTTTGGCTCTTCGTTCCTCACAGCTACAAAGCCTTCTTAGAAAAGGAGTACACTCATAAAAGCGGTTCCCTCCTCACTTATAAGTTGCATAAGGTGTTTAACTGGCACGTCTCTACAGAAGAACTCATTTACGATTTAGTTGCGAATGATTCCGAAGGTTTGCACGATTTTCGTTTATTTTTTCGCAAAGTTCTACACTTCTTGCAAACGCCACAACTCTTTCAGTACGAGATTTTTCTTCGTTCCCGTAATCTCACGATTGATTTTGTGAATCACAAATATTCTATAAAATCCTAAACAATCACACGAAGTTGTATTTTTTTATCTTTGTCTAATACATCCTTTTTTATTCTGTATCAAGTTTTTTTGTAGCAACAGTGTAATATCAAGGGTTGACAATTTTGCACAAACCAAAAAAACTGAATGAAAATATCCCTATATAACCCAGTAATATATTCGCGTAAGTTCAAAAGTTGTCGGCAGAGTGGTGGCTTCATATAAGAGAATCTTCTATCAAATTCCATTAATGCCTAAGGGAATTTTCAAATGAGGATTTATTTTGATGTCTATTCAATTAGTTATCAACAATCTAGGACAAGGAATAAGCTTTCTACTGAAAACGCGTGAAAGCTCACCAGTTTTCGAATTCAACATAAATGTTTTTCTTTTGCTAAATCTTTACAATATGTTATTTTTATAATGAACTTTTATGCTTACGCTTCCATTTTTTTATTTGATCAATAAATATGACTTTTAATAATTCATAAAAAAATTTCTTATGGAAAAAAAGAATTTATCTCAGAAAATGCTTATATTTAAAGTAAAACTCGAGGTTTACGGAAAATTGAAAGATGATATATTTCTTAATCATGCATAGATTGAGTAGAAGTTCTTTCTTATTTACTCACATACACGCGTCATTATCACCCTTCAATCTAAGGATGTGTGGATCCCTTTAAATCCGTATATCCAACATTAAAGTATGATTAAAATTCATGTTATCAGCAATCACAACTTTTTTTTATACAAAAATGGCATTTTTGTTGTACTTATCCAGAAACTCTCAACTACTTTAAATATAAACAGGTGTCTTGTTTATTATTCTTCCACTCTGAACATAACTTAATTTAGCGTAAATACTTAGGTTTCACATTTGGGTGACCTCAATCTCCACTGACCCAGTCACTTTGGCTAGTATATTACCTATGAATATAGGTAAGAATATTCACAAATATGGTCTTGGATTCAAAAAACAGACGTATAATCTTTTAAATCCTTTAGAAGAGAAAAAAAGGCAATTTTGTTTAAATGACTTATTTTGAGCAAAGTTCTAAGTGGTCAAATTGAATGTCAAAAGGTTCAGAACTTTTCAAAGAAATAAGAAAAGAGTTATTTTCAAAAGCGTATTAAAGATTCATGAACAAGGCAAAAAATCAAGGAATAGAAATAAGGCGAACGAATTTGATTTTTAAAAAGCACTATTAATCAATAAAATTAAGATCAATAATCCTGTACACCAAAACTTGTAAAATAGTTAATTATTGGTTTCTCATAAACTGGCTAAAGTGTCTACTCTATCCAATCAAATATTAATTAATTAATTGAATTGGATTTTTTTAAAAACAAAAGTTAGGTAAGTAGGATCTTGCATTATAAGCAGATACATTTATTTTTTTAAAAAGTGTTTTCCTTGACTTTATAGTCAAAAATTTTTGTCTTATGGAAAAAAATTGGTCTTATTCCTATATTAATTTTATTTCTCATTTTCCGAAAAAAAATATGTTTTTTTAACTTTAGTTTAAAAAATCATCTGATTCAAGTTAGAATAATTTAGCCTTTTTAAAACATTAAAATCAATTTAAATACTATAGTTATTAAAATACTACTATTATCACGTTTAGAAACAAAATCTTTGACAGATATGCCCATTGAGGTGAAATAATTATAACAAATATAAAAAATTGTAAAAACTGGACAATTTTTTCCTGATTTTGCTCACTAGTTTCGGAGTATAAACTCCTTTTTCAAAGCAAATATATACATCTCATTTTCACTATTTTACATTTATTATATATATATATTTATGTCTGTTGAGTTAGAAACAAATTTTTTCTTTAAAAAACTGTTTAAAACTGACCACATAATCTTAGAGTTAGATGTTAATAGCTTTACTGAATAATGATTAACTTTTCCAGGTTTAATTTTTGATTTCTATACTTTTACAACCAATTAATATTTTAAATATAAAATTATTTATTAATTTAAATTATTTTTTTTTAAAATTATTTAGCTTTAGATGAATCTATATAACTTATTTTTTGAATTCTTAGTTTCAACCACAGGAAAACATTGTTCAAAAGTAGAGAAATATCAGTACTATTGAAT